>CAWUFW010022615.1:0-91590 GCA_963921515.1 Calotriton arnoldi
ACCTCCGCGAGCGTAGCGTAGTTCACCGCCCAGGGTTAGTCTTGATTTTAGAGGCAAGGTTACGGCCCGGACGGCCACCCTCACCGTATGCTCGCAGAGTATATCTACTTGCTTTGCTAGCGGATCTCTGATTCCGCCAATGAGTCGTGTTCAGTAAGCAGGTCGGAATACGAGTGAGTGTTTCGGGGCAAGGCGCGGTTGTGTATAGGCGTTCTAGCGCTGTGAGTTTATGTTCGGTCTGCTCAAATTGAACCCGAATATCTTTTAAAATGCCAGCCGTAGTACTGATGCAAACCCCTCGTATGGTCACCTTAAAAGCCTCCCATAATGTAGCTGCACTCTCCACAGTGCCCGTGTTAATAGTAAAATATTGTTCTATGGCTTGTCTGATAGTGTCGTTGTAGACGGGGTCTAGGAGTGCCTGGGCCCGGAAGCGCCAAGTATAGGGGCGATGGACGTTGCCCTCAATCTGAAATGCGAGCCTTACCAGATTATGATCTGACAGTGTGCGCTGGAGTATAGTGACATCCAGGACCCAGTCATTTGCCCTTTCACTAAGAAGCCAATAGTCCAGTCGGGACCAACTGCCATAATTAGGCGTAGCGTGTGTACCTTCTCTGGCTAAGCTATTACGCAGCCTCCAGACATCGGTGAGACCAAACTCAAGCATGGCATCATTGATACATTGGGCTATCTTGGGTGTCCGCAGGACCATGCGGACTCGATTTATCTAAGTGTGGGTCTAAATAAGTATTGAGATCACCCCCAAAGAACAGCCGCCTCAGGCCACTCTCGCATAACTGTGTAAATACGTGTAAAGGTTTCCGGCTCATCTGTTATGGGCCCATATACGTTAATCAGAGTGACCAGGGAGGTACCTAGTTTACCATGTACCATGGCGCAGCGCCCTTCTTTTTCCGTGTGTGTGTTGATAGGTGTAAAGGAGACGCCCTTCTTAATTAGAATGAGGACCCCTCTGGCATATGAGGAATACGATGAGGCTAATTTGTATCCAGCCCATCGAAGAGCAATCTTGGCCTCAGATGTTGTAGTCAAATGCGTCTCCTGAAGGAGAGCAACCTGAATATTGTGACAGTCTAAGTAGGCAAATACCTGTCTGATTTTTTTGGGGGTGTTAAGCCCTCTGACGTTCCACGTCAGGCAGGTATATTTCTCACCCATCTTTAGATAGACATACTAGATCTGCAGATTTCAGTACTTGGTCACAACAGTCAAAGATTATGGTAGACATGAGTTTTGCTTGGCTTGTCGGTGCAATCACATTAACATTCCTCAACTCAGAACACCCCCAACCCCCACCCACTTCAGCAGATCCCAACCACCAAAGCCATCCCCGAATACTTCTAACAGTCCCCCTGTCCCACCCCCCAAACAAACCCACAATAAAACGAGAATGAGTTGTGGTTCACACAGGGTGGCGGGAGCCGTCGGCCGGATACCCCGGTGACGCCGTCACCTGGGGGCTCGCTTTAAAGAGGCAATATATGCAACACAGTCTGCTAAGTATAGCGACGAACCAGTGCCATGTCCATAAAACAAGTGTCCACATTATTAACAGTACTGCCCTCCATATGTATATAACTCACCCACATATGTATGCAAAAACAGGAAAACAAACCAGGAGTTCGTGGTAAGCACTCAGCTTTGTCCATGCCAGCCGTAGATGTGGTTATTCCATGGAAAGTGTGTCATCGGTTTACAGATGTCGGTAGCTGCGTACATTATTCAACATCGGAGGTGTGCCCCTGTTCTTCTTGTTCCCCTCTGGGTGATCTCCTGCGTGGTGCCTGAGAGTTTTTGTGTTGTAAGAATTTGAGCACATCTTTGGGGTCGGCAAATACCACAGTTTTCCCCCCATCTGTGACGCGGAGACGGCCCGGGTAAATCATTGCATACGGAATTTGTTGGTCCCGTAGTTTCTTCTTCACTGCCACAAATTTTTTCCGTGCTTCCTGTACTTGTTGCGTGGAACCGGATAGATGGATATGTTCATCCCATTGTGTGTGAGGTTTCCCAGTTCTCTGGCTTTCCTGAGGGCCGCGTCACGATCTCTGTAATTCAATAGCT
This sequence comes from Calotriton arnoldi, assembly GCA_963921515.1. Lineage (NCBI taxonomy): Eukaryota > Metazoa > Chordata > Amphibia > Caudata > Salamandridae > Calotriton > Calotriton arnoldi. Next base: position 2,089 of record CAWUFW010022615.1, read on the forward strand.
TAGCTATGATCGGGCGCGGCCTGCTCCCAGGAGGCGGTGGTGGAGCAAGTGATCTGTGCGCACGTTCGATGATGAAGACCTCCGAGAACGTTTCCTTCCCAAACAGTGTCACCAGCAGGGTCTCGATGTAGCGCTCCATATTGCCCGTGTTTGTCGATTCCGCTATTCCCAAAATGCGCAGGTTATTACGGCGGGATCTCGCTTCTAAATCTTCAGATCTCGCCAGTAGGGCTGTGAGCACCTTGTCGGTCTTTTCCTGTTTAGTTTCTGTTTGACGGTGCGCATCTTCCGCATCCGAGATTCGCCTTTCTGCCATATCGATCCGCTCCGTGTGCCTATCCAGTCTTTCAGACATACGATTGACTCTGTAGGTCAACGAGTCAATTTTCCCATCGATGTTGGTCAGTGTTGCTTGGATCGTTGTGAACATGAATTGAAAGTCCACAGTGGCAGCAGAGCCCGCATCTGACGTAGGCATCTGGGCTGGCGTCTGGTCTGTCCCGCTGCTATCTGCCACTTTTTTCGTCTGGTCAAAATGGAGTTTAGGCTGATTTCTGTCAGGCTTCCCCATTGTTTCGGTGCCGTGGGCAATCGATTGTTTCGTCAGCGCGCAACTTCTCGTGAACCAGGATCCCTCACCACTTGGTACAACGTGGACAATGACACCCTGCAGCAGCGAACAGGTGAACTCAGTTTCGCACTTTTATAAGAATGGTGAAGGACAGTGATGGGCTGGCCAGATATCGTGTGACGGACAAGCTACACCACCTTTTAGTGAGAGTAGGCCCTGCCCTGTATCTCAGTGCGCCGTCGCTACCGCCCCCAGTATCGCCACGGTGCGGCGCGCGGCACGAGCGCACCTCGTGGTCCAGAAACGTGTGCAGTCAGTTTTTTCAGCTACAGGTGTCCCAATCAGCGCCGTCAATGGGAGGCCCGCTGACGCAGGAGCAGGCCCAAAGCAAAGGGGAAAGGCGCCGATTTTCAGCTGCGCAATTCCTGTCTCAGTTTCCGTCGCCCTCGTGCTCTGCGCCCTGAAACTTTAGCCCGCACACCACAGACCCCATGTGGCAGTCACTGGCAAACCTGCCCAGCATAGGAAAGTATTTGCCGCTCCTGGGAGGATCCGCGGTGGTGCACAGCCAGTTATATATGTAAAAGCATCCAGGGAGGAGGCAGCAATCTCGGACCTTCTTGTGTCACCCACCGGCGGGTGAAGGATCACTTTATGGGTAATGCGATGTAGCAGGCGCCATGAGCCGCGGGGGGGGTTTCCAGCTCTACACTCCCGCAAATGTGTCCCAGGGAGATCGCATGCGGCGATCCAGGATTTCGCGCTGGGTGGTTCCTGCCTCTCAATCGGGAGCGAGGAGCAGACTCTTCCTTACCCCATCCGGATGACGTGCAGGCCAGGGCACGCTGCAGGACGGATCGGGGAGTGGAGTCCGTCTATCGCTCAGCACTCTCAGGGAAAGGAAAGGGCTCCCGTAGCCGTCCGATCGGTGCGCTGTCCAGGAGCCCAGCACCGGGGTCGCGGGCCCCGCGCATGCGCACCCCTAGGCCGCGCACCGTTTCAGATCCGACGGCTGTTTTCAGTCTTTTCGGGGGCAGTTAGGATCGCAGGAACCGGTGCACCTCGTCGTCTTCACCTTCCGGTATAGGAATCTGTCAATTCTATTTCAGAGAACAGGCTGTGTGCGCAGGATATTTACAGGATTGTGAAGCGACTGCGGGAGCTCGCTTACAGAGCGGCCATTTGCAGGCTCAGCTAGCTCCGCCCCCCCACATTTCAAAACCTTATCACAATTCCTGTCTAGGAGGCATAGTTAGGAAAATCCATAACATAGCAGGAGGTACAACAGGTGCGAAAAAAATACAAGCAAGTGGTTTATGGGTCTTTTCAACTAAAGATCGAACTTATAGAATACAGACAACCCTTTGGTTAAACACCTGAATCACAGCCAAACACATAACTATGTTCAAAATATTAGCTATTCCCTCATAAAAACCTCAATATAGCCAATATTGCAGTAATCAAATTCATTAACAATCATTATATAATTCATATACTTCCCACATGTAACTAGTAGGCCCTAAAACAGAAAGTAAAGCATTAGTCACCACCAGCATTTCCCAATTCAAACTAAATCTCCCCTATTCCATCGGCCGTCTGAATAATACTTGTTTAAGTTTGACAAATCATATAGAAATCCAGCTAAACGGTATTCAAGCATGTAATGTGCTTACTTCGTAATACACCGGGAAATCCACAGTATTAAATATTAAAAGCAACTATTATTTTGTTGCTAACTTTAAGCATTACAAAGGGGAAGAACAATGTAGGTAAGTAGGATCCTTCTAGCATTGTTATCCCCACTTTTTGCCTGGTGTCATTGTATTTTTAACTAGTCTGACTGGGATCCTGCTAATCAGGACACCAGTCACTGTGCTTCTTTCCTAAATTTGACTATGGTAAGTACTTCCGTACCTCCACAATTGGCTACTGGTGTACCTCTATATGTCCCTAGTATATGGTACTGAGGTACCCAGGGCATAGGCACATATTGTGCCACCCATGAGAGACCACTCAAACTGTGACTACAGGTCTGCCATTGCAGCCTATGTAAGCTAGTGCTAGCACCACTTATGACAGATATATATTGCCTTATATCTGAAGTATCTACACTTAAAACCTATAAGTCACCCCTTAGGCAGGCCTTTCAATCTTGAAGGCAGGGTGCTGGGTTATAAGTGTGTGGGTGCCCCTGCATGAGCAAGATACCCCTACAGACCCCGGAGTCGATCCTCCAGGCTTTGCAAGTGCGGCCAGCCATTATACATGTGATACATGTAGTGGCCATCCGTCATTACGAGTTGGCTAACTATATATTGGCTGTGCCGACCCTGGGTATGTTTGGTATCAAACATGTTGGAATCATACCCCAACACCAATACCAGTGTTGGAGGTATGATTCCATGCACTACGGGGGCTCCTCCGGGCAGCCCCCAGTACTCCCAGCAACAGCCTTTCAGGTCAGCAAGCTAGTGCTGCTGTCGACCCCAGACACGATTCTGCCTTCCTTCTGCTAAGCTGAGCTCAAGAAGGGGAAGGTAGAACAATAGGTTTCCTGTCACAGGGCGTTTTGACCAACTCCCAGACAGGCTGAGGTGGGGGTGCTTGCCAATGCCACCAGACTGCTTTGAAGGGCACATGTGGTGTCCTCCTTGCATGCTCCAGTTGGAACTAGTTCTTGGAGCCCTTGGCTCCCATTCTGGTGCAAAACTAGGCTCCCCCCCTCTGTCCTGCCACTCCTCTGAGAGGGGCCCCTGAGTCGTCGTAACCCCTTTCTCAGGGTATTAAAGGGCTTACCTGTGGGTGGGTCCTCACATTCATTGTGGGACAAGACTCAAGCTTAAAACCACGTCACTCTTTGTCTGTCTGGATACTTGGACTTCACTGGACTTCACCTGTAACCGAGACTGCATCACGGAAGACTCCTTCTACTCCTGGTCTCTCTGTTCTGCAAGTCTTCTTCACTGTCTGTGTTTCTTCCAGGATTTTCAAGAGACCTGTGGGCATCAAGGACACCCGAAGTAATCTCCCTTGGAGTGAAAGAGTACCTCCCCTGCATCTGCAGGCATTGCAACGAAGCTGACCGGTCTGCTGCTCCTGGTGTCCCACAGACTTCGAAAGGCTCAGTTAACAGAGGTGGTGGTTCTGCAACTCTCTTGAGGCTTGACCTCTCTGCAATTTTGAGGCCAGTATCCCTCGTCAGAACCGCTGGGACCGAACCCCTGTGCACCGCGCCGACTAGCTGTTGCCAAGGCTTGTTGGCTCTGCACTCCAGCGATCTTTGGGTTACAAGAAGCTCCAGCCTCCAGCATCTATTTCAGTCCAAGATCAGCATTTTCACTGCATCCTCTGCACCGTGGGCCTTCATCTTTATATATATGTATATATACACATGTGTGTGTGTGTATATGTATATATATATACACACGTATGTGTGTATATGTATATATACACGTGTGTGTGTGTATATGTATATACATGCAAACCTTTTTCCCTCTTCTACCCCTTCGCTATCCTTCTGAATCTAAATAACTGACTAACCTATCCACCACTCAAATTACTTTCATATTTCACTATACTAATTCAACACTAATCCTTTATGGGTTCCAAAGTAGCGTGCTACTCGCCAAAAAAGCGCTTTGACTCCTCATCAGGGGTAGTAAGCGCTATATAAATGCAATTACAATACAATACAATACAATCTTTGATGAGCTGCTCAAGGTCCTCTTGCGACTCCTGTGCCTTTGGCCTGTGGGTCCTCTCAAGGGTCTTCTCCTGCTTCAGTGGGCTCCTCTGCTTGCTTGGGGCCTGCTCGACTCTCCTGTACGTGGTGAGTCCCTTGGACCTTGCTGGTCTCAATGTTGCTCCATCTTTGCTTTTAAATGCCTGCTGCAGCTGCTGTCAAGGCTTGTTGGTTTTCCCGCCGGACACCGACCCCTTGGTTCTCAACTTCCGACGTGGGACAGGTTGTGCATGGCTCCTGGTCTTCCTGAGCATCACCTGGTCCTCACAGCTGCAGCAACAAGGTCACCGTCATCACTCCTACATCATCCAACATCGGTGGGCATTGCTCTTCTGTGCCTCCTGGTCACCACCGAGTGGCATAGACTCTGTCCTCTTTGCTTGCAGGTTCCTCTCTTCAACATTCCACCCTTGAATTTCACCGGCCTCTTGCAGTTTTCACCAGCAGCATCTTTACTGAAGTCCTCCATTGTGGTCTTCGGTGGTCTCCGACGTCATTTCGCACCCATGCACCCGGCTTCCCTGGTGCAAGTATCCTGGTTCCTGGGGTATCCACGGGTGGGGTGACTCTCCAATCTTCTGTTTTCCACAGGGTTTTTTCAGGTTTCACTGGGAAGGGTTCTTCTTCAAAACTGCAACCGCAACTTTCCCGTTGACTTCTATTGAGTATGCGGCTGTGTTTCAACTCTGCACACAGCCTCCTTGGGGTTCCTGGGTACTTGCCTTGGGTGGTATTGTGTGTACCCAGCTCTTCTGAGTCTCTTGGTCCAAGTCCTGATTTCGGTCGCAGTTCGCATTCCACTTTTTTAGTATATGGTTTGGTCTCCCCCCGGAGACCACTGTGTATTGTGCTTACTAACATATTTGCAAATAGAGTATTGTGTGTATTTGTGTTGATATCTCCAGATAGGAGATATACCAATGTGTCAGTGATTATTGTGTAATAAATAGACATATTTTTATATATACACTGTGTGGTTCTTTTTCATTTAACCTATACTTCATGATTAGATCTGGTAAAACAAGCTTCTAGATAAGCCTGAAGGCTGCTCTCCACAGCTACCACTTAGAGAGCTTTCTAAGGTTGTCTAAGACCACTAAAGTGCCCATAAGAGTTGTTCTGAATTAGTGCAAGGTGCTTCACTTAAATAAGTGTGCACCATATAATAAGCCAACACAAGGAGATGATGGACGGAGCGCTGAAACTTTTCAGACACTCACCCCCAGTCACAGATCTGGGTTGGAGCCATCGTTCTTTAACTCACTTCACCACCCCAGTTCAGACCCAGCTATATGCAAATCAGTCTTGACCCTGTGCTTCATGGGAACAGTCCAGCCTGAACTGCCAAGCCAGGTCTTCCCTGGACCAGAAAGAAACATCCTGGGACCAGTTTCGGGGTAACACCCCATATCAGCTAGGCTAGCTTGAATCCAATGGCAAAGTGAGCAAGGGACCCACGTCTCCACAAACGTTTGCTTTCTATGGGATTGACATAGTGGAACAAAGTCCCAGAGGAGGCAACAGAGAATTGAGACTTAGACGCACTGAAGCGATATGGATTATGCGTCTAAAAACGGTAGGACTGGGTTTGAACACTGACCAGGAAATGCAATATTTTCTGGGGGATTGATGAAGCGGATTCACAGCTTGAACCAAGATTTTCCGCTTACTGTGACTTACCACACATTGGTAGTCTTTGGCATGCCGGAACACACAGGACAAACTACCGGTCCTTAAATTTGAGGTGTTACAGATAACCACTGGAGATTATATTTTGAATTTTAATGGGAAAGAGGATTAAATGACCAGCTGGGTCGGAATTACAACCGGCAGTGAGGTGATTGAATTTAGAACATACAGAACCAGACAGCCCTGAAGAAGTCGAGGGGTAATCCCCATACGACGAAACACGTGTTGGCTGGGTGTTGTTGAATAAAAGACAAAGAAAAGACCAAAAGAGACATTACTTGCTTTTGTTTTTGTGCTCCAACTCTAAGATGAACTTTAATTGAACATTAGAGCGTGTGCATAGGATAAGATATTAACACGTCTGGGCATACCCTGCCAACTTAGGGCGAACAAAGCAAACACAAGGAGATGATGGACGGAGCGCTGAAACTTTTCAGACACTCACCCCCAGTCACAGATCTGGGTTGAATGCATCTTCGTTCTTTAGCTCACTTCGCCACCCCAGTTCAGACCCATCTATATGCAAATCAGTCTTGACCCTGTGCCTCATGGGAACAGTACAGAATGGGGAGCAAAAAAACGATGGATTTAGGCCCAGATCTCTGTACTGGGGTGAATGTTTGACATTGTTCAACATTCTGTCCATCAATTATTCTTTTTGCATTTGCCCCCCTGAGTGGAACGGGTATGCCCAGACGTGGGTCCTGTGCTCTCCATGCCACTGGAGTCAAGCTAGCCTGGCTGCTGAGGGGTGAAACCCCAAAACCGGTCCTAGTATGTTTGTTTCTGGTCTAGGGAGAACCTGGCCTGGCAGTTCAGGCTGGACTGTTCCCATAGGGAGCAGGATTAAGACTTATTTGCATATGGCTGGGTTTAAACTGGATTGGAATGGGGAGCAAAAAACAATGGATTTAGGCCCAGATCTCTGTACTGGGGTGAATGTTTGACATTGTTCAACATTCTGTCCATCAATTGTTCTTTTTCCGTATACTAAGCCAGCTTCCGACATTGGTACGCAGTGGTTGGGATTTAAGCCTGCACTATTTTACCAGCTAATCTAGGTGTGGTTAGATGAAAAACCATCACTAGCATTAGGCACATATTAGGAGACTTTTTGTAAAGTAGTAAGTTCTACTGAAACTTTTGGATTGTTAGTTGAGGGTCTAGCACAGCCCTTTCTACAAATCCTTTAGAAGTTTAGTTTCCACTAGGGTAGGTAGGTGCAACACCACACTACACCTAGTTTACCATGTCTTCAGTTGGGGAAGCCAATGGGTCCCACTCGTCTAGATACAGTGGTCTTAAGATCCAGGAACATAGGACCCTGGCGGCCTCAGGGAAGTTAAAGCCAGGTAGAAACACTAACACTCAGCACCTCTTTGAGCTGCTGCTTCAGGATGACCTCCAGAAAGCTGAGAGGTCAGAAGGGCAGAACAGTATGAGTGGGGTAGCTTCAGAAGATGGGTCAGGGGTAGTTCACCCCAGTGACCCTAATTCTGAGCATGACCAGGAAGAGGCTGATGACTTCACACTGGGGAACTATGATCACCCAGGGAATAGTACAGATAGTACTGAGGTTGTCCCTAGAGGTAGGTCCCCCTTTATTCCTCCTGGGAGGATGCAGAGAATGCAAGGGAGGTCTATATCTTCCTCTGTTAATTCCAAAGCCTCTAATAATTCCACAGGGACCTCCATCTCTAGTCAGAGGGAGGACTCATTATAGATGGAATACTACCTGCTTAAGCTTGAGAGATCCAAGCTCAGAATCAAGCTAGAGCAGCTGGCCCTTGATAAGGAAACCTTGGAAGTACAGAGGGCTAGGAATAATGTGGGACTAGAGTCCCGTGGTGGCAGCACTAGTGTCCCTAGGGTCAGGGAGCAATCCTTTGATACTAGGAACCTGAGCAGGATAGTCGCTCCTCACCAGGAGGGGGATGATAATCATAAAATGGATCACTGCCTTGGAGAGGGTCTGTCAAGTACAGAATGTCCCTCAAGGGCAGTGAGCAGCTATCCTGCGGCTCTCCTTTGCTAGGAAAGTTAGTGGCAAACTCTCCCTCACTGTTAGGGAGGAAGATGCTGACAACTTCACAGTCTTGAAGAGTGCCCTCATAGATAGGTTTGGTTTAACCACTGAGCAATACAGGGTTAGGTTTAGGGACACTCAGAAGGTACACACCCAAGACTGGGTTTAGTTTGTAGACACTGCTCTTAAGGCTCTGGAAGGCTGGCTTCATGGAAGTAATGTGCATGATTACACAGGACTGTATAATTTACTAGTGAGGGAGCACACCCTTATTTTTTTTCCAAATCAGCAACTGCACCAGTACCTGGTAGATTCTGATCTGACCTCTCCCCAAGAATTGGGAAAGAAAGCAGACAAATGGGTTTGTACCAGGGTTAAGACTATAAGTCTCAAGGTGGTGGTGACCGGAAGAAAAATTCTTCCAAGGCACAAGAGAAAGGTGGGGAAAAACCTAAAGAGAAGTCCTCTGAAGGTTCACAAAAGTCTTCCTTTGGGGGTGGGTCCAAATCCTCTTCCTCCCCTGGTAAGAAACCCTATTGCTATCTCTGCAAAGAGAAAGGCCATAAGGCAAGGGATTCCAATTGCCCCAAGGCTAACAACAAGGATACCACTACTTCTTCTCTACTACTACACCCACTAGTGCCCCTAGTAGTAGCACTCCAAGTAGTAGTATTGCACCCAAAACTTTTGTTGGGTTCTCATGGGGTACTGGGTAGATTCTGGCCTAGCCAGATCCCCTACACAGGCCACCTTAGTATGTGATGGTGGCATAGGTTTTGCCACTTTCACTGTAAGCCCCAATACCTTGGGCAAGTATATACAGAAGCCTCTGATCAATGGTCAGAAAGCTGTAGCCTGTAGGGACATGGGGGGGGGGAGAGGGGACAGTTTCACCATGGTGACAGGAAAACTTTGTCCCCTCTACAGCTTCTACTTGGGTACATGTTCCAGGTGACCAACACTGATGGTGTCATAACAGATCACCCCATGGCCATAATCACTCTCAGCTGGTGTTGGGTAACTGGCCCTAAAAGGGTAACAGTATCCCCCAACCTGCCTGTAGATTGCCTGCTGGGCAATGATCTAGAGATGTCAGCCTGGGATGAAGTACAACTCAGGACCCATCTAGAGATGATAGGCCTCCCTGAGCAGGTTGGTGTGACCCCTAGGGCACAAGTCCAACTACAGGGGGGCCCTGGAGCAGTGGAGCCTGAAAGACTGTCCCACCCAACTTCAACATAGAGCACAAGGGAGGAAGAAAGGTTCTCCTCCCCCCAGATGGTAGGTAAGGGTCAGACTCCTCAGGGAACTGATCCTGCCCCTTGTGAAGAAACTTCACCAGAGGAGGCCTGTTGTGGCAGAGCCACTGAGGGCAGGGGAGTCTTCCAATGAGCTCCCAGGTTGGGAGCAAGTATCCTGCCTCTCTATGCCAAGCCTCAATAAGCCAGGTGCTGCAGAGGCCAGGGATGTCAGTGGACCCCACAGGGCCCACTGCCAAGAGGAATCTCCTTATCCACAGATTAGGGGCCCCTGGCCTAGTAGTACTAGCCAGGTGGATAGCCCTCAGCAATATGAGGGATCCCTCTTACCCTTAGCAGATGACATCCCCCAAATGGACTCTGTTGGGCAAGGCAAGACCTGGGACAAGAGTGTCCTACACCTTCACTGGCCCCACATTGTTCCAGCCAGACAGGATCAACCAAAAGCTGTAATCAGCAATAAGTTGACTCCTAGGGATAAGTACAGGTCTGTCATGGAAAGAAAGGCCTCTGTTGAGGCCAGTGCTCTGAGGAAGTTGAGGCCAACCCTGTAAGGGCCTCACTTCCCTAGTCAGACACCCCACAAGTCTCTTGTTATGTTTCATATAGGTACCCCGATATAGGCTCAGGTAGCAACCTAACCTTTCACCTATATTTTCCCCTGCCATTACACTACATAACGGTTCTTGGGACTGACCTTTTACCTAGTTATGGTACTGCTTACAGGACGTGGTGTTTTCCCTGAAAGCTAGCCTCATTCATTATGCATGAGGATTCTTGGAAACTCAGCAGGACTACCATCTCCTGCATAATAACTATGTATAAGGGTCATTCCTTCCGTCATCCTAAGTCGGACATGACACAGCAAGGTAGATCCCCTGAGGGTACCACTTTGGGTATATAAACACCATATCTTTGCTGAGGCAGGGAGAGGAGAAAAAGGACTTCCATGCTGACACACTGACGCAAGACGCTGAGGTTCCTGCACGCAGACACTCCAGCTCGCAGTGGTCTGACATCCCTCGCGGGGTGTCCATCTCAAGACCAAGATGGGGTCCCACATTCTCTCACTTCAGGTAATGGGGTTGACTTTATCCTAGAGGGATTCTTGTCTCTACACCTACATACATGCTAGGTACACTTAGGTACATCTAGTTAGGGTTGCATCGTAGGAGAACACATTATTACTGTCATGTATTTTATATACCTGCCATGTACTCATTGTTTTAGCACTATAGTAGGAATCTACCATCCTTTTACTCTGTTGGTGCTTATAATCATTTATATCTGTTTCTGTCTTATGGTTATTTCAGCACACTTATTTTTACACTAGAATGATGCTGGTTCAAAAAATGCTTATTGAAACGTCCCCACCGTTTATTCTGTGTATGTCTCTGAGACAAAGTGAGCATGAGTGACTGAGTGAAAAGTACTGTACTGTTTCCATGATCCCTGATGGGATGGAGTTGTCATGTTCGATAGTTGCCAATAACTATTCTCTCCTTGGTAAGAGGGGTTTCTAGTGGCACTGTGAGCTAGCTGGTATACAGGCAAACATACCCGGTGGGGGTGTCTTGAATCAGTCTGGACACCAATCCCACAATCTATGTTTTCTAAACACGCAGATCCTATATAGGTTTATAAAAACTACACGACATGGCGCCGCCAACTTTGGTTTGGTACTTATTTAACGGTCAAATCTGAGTAGTTCAGTCGTGCTTCCTCAGAGGCCCCTGCTCACATTCTTCCAGAGACTTCTGGATTGGGAAGGGAACTATCCGCCACAGCTGAGTAGGCATATCCTATGTATTGGCTGTAGGTTTATCAAGCTTGAAGGACAAATAGTTCCTATTGTGCATAAAACCTTATCTCAGTTTCCTTGAAACTTTTTCCTTCTTCAAAATAATGGCTGACGAAGATGCCACTGCGCCACCACATCGTGCAGCTGCAGCAAAGGTGGAAGAACAAAATGAAATAAACATTTCAGAAAATGTCAGAACTGCCCTTACTTTAAAACTAGCAGACTATGGAGTCACAGCTAGGGGTGGGACAGTCACATTTGTGATTGATGCACACGAATCATACAGAACAGAAGTATTTTATTCATTGGTCAAATTCCCACAAGCAGATGCACAAACACATACATTTCATTCTTATACTAAAGATGAGACACCAGATGAATACTGTCCGTATGAGGACATTGAAATTCCGCTCACCTACCAGGAGCACGTAAACTGGTTTAAAGGCGCCCTCCCACACACAAAAGAAAAAGTGAGACTCAGTCCGCTCGGAAGGAATGGAGCAACTTGGCCAGTCCTAGCGGCATACACACCGCATCCAGACATTGACACAATGCCAGTAGCAGACTTAGGTCCACTTCATGAAGAAATAATAAAACTTTACTGAAACCTGACACAGTTTGTGATGAGAACACTCACACTTCAGCCAGCAAGAGCTACTCCAGCAGGAGAAATTCAGGGATCTACAAGTAAAATAACACCACAAACGCTGCACGCAGTTATGGGTAAAATGCCCACTAGACATGAGCAAATGTCATTCTGGATAGCTTAGAAAATAACACAGCTAGAGGCAGTGTTTCCACACACAAGCCCTCAAGAAAAACACAGGATGCTAACAATCTGCTTGCCAATGGGGATAGCTCCTCAGATAGAGGATTGTACCTCTTGGGGTACAGTTTTCGCTGCCATATATACCAGAACTCATGGTATCCCTTCAATAGCAGTAATACCAGATGTATTAAGACACATACAGAATGAGTATGGAGCAGAACCTGCTCTGAACTCAGGGATGAAATTGTTAGGAAATTTTGCCCAGGTATCAACTATTATATTAGCAAACATAAAAGGAGAGATCGCAGCAGTGGCAATACGCCAACGCCTGAGGGATTTCACTCCTTTACAACAGGAACATGAATTACCTAAAATTATCGAAGACACCTATGCCGAATTAGGTAGAGATAGTTTGGGAGCTAGAACAACAAAACCTCAACTTGTGTCGTCCTGAAAAAGAGAACACCAAGCAAGCACCTGATTCTTCCAAGAAGAAAAGGGAGAACAATAAAAAAAAAAAAATAGAATAGATCACAATCCAGGGGTGGGTCTCCTCAACAGGAGTCCTCCGAAAGGAGGTACAATCTTAGGAATCGTGATAACATTAAAAAATCTGACAGGTATCAGGACACTGATACACGTTCCTCTCGTTCCTTCCAGGGTTCATCAAAAAACTCTGAGAGGGAAGGACGGTCAGAACACAGACAAGAAGAGCGTACAAAGTCCAGACACACGCAATGCGCTTCAGACTATACTTCCAAAAAAGAAGAAAAACCAAAATCAAACCCTCAATTTAAAAAGAAGAAAGTAGCAGGTCTTAAGATCAGACATGCCCAGAATTCTGAGGACTCAACTACTGAACGGGGAATGGGCTCTGTCGATGCTAGACAGTGCAGCAGAAGTAACAATAGCTCACCAGAACCTGATGGAATTTCTGGTGACAGCGGAGCTGAGTTAACATATAACGGTGGAAACGCCTGCTACTAGTGTAAGCGTCCCACATAGGTTACATGAGATAACACTCCAAATGGAAGGGGACAAGCCCAGAAAAATTAAAGGTCTCTTTTGGGAGAACTTGACCTTTAGCTGAAAGAGATTGGCCGCCTGCTATTGGTATGGATTGCCCAAAGAGAGAAAGGGTAATTATTCCAGCCTTTTCAGACCTCGTTCCTAACCACTTAAAACACACATACGCGCAGGAGTGGGCGGTAGCCCTTGCCCCTGCACTATATCACAACCATGTTGGGTGGCATGAAGATTCAACAGACCACGTGATACCATTAAAATCTACTCTGACTCCACAGAGACAGTATCCAATTAAATAGGAAGCGAAAAAACAGGTCAGGGAGATCTTTAGATCAACTTGAATATCAAGGTGTGATTGAAACTTGCACCTCTTCAATGAATAATCCTTTGTTTCCCGTAATGAAACCCGATAATTGATATTGTCTAGTTTTAGACTACAGACATCTGAACTCATGCACAAAAACATTTGCAGTACAGAACGCACACAGTGCTGCATTGATGAATAACATTGTGCAGAAAAAATACAAAAGTACACTAGATATCTCAAATGGATATCCCAAGTGGTACAATCCTCTATCTGGGGAGCTATTCCCATGGGCAAGCAGATTGTTAGCATTCTATGCTTTTCTTGTGGGCCAGTGTGTGGAAATACCGCCTCCAGCTGTGTTATTTTTTGAGCTATCCAGAATGGCATTTGTTCACGTTTAGTGGGCATTTTACCCATCACTGCGTGTAACGTTTGTGGTGTAATTTTGGTTGTCGATGTTTTAATCGGACCTGTTGGTATACCCGTGGCTGCTGGAGTGTGAGTGTTCTCATCACGAACTGTGTCATGTTTCTGTAAAGTATTATTAGCTCTTTATGAAGTGTACGTAAGTCTCCTATTGGCATTGTGTCAATATCAGGATGTGGTGTATAGGCCGCTAGTACCGGCCATGTTGCTCCGTCTCTTCCGAGCGGACCGAGTCTTACTTTATTTCTTGTATGGGGGAGGGCACCTTTAAACCAGTATATATGCTCCTGGTAAGTGAGCGGAACTCCAATGTACTCGTACGGACAATATTCATTCGGTATGTCATCTTCTGTGTAATAATGAAATGTTTTTGTTCATGCCTGTGGGAATCTAACCCATGAATAGAATACCTCTGTTCTATATGATTCGTGTGCCTCAATCATGAAGGTTACTGGTCCACCCCTAGCTGTTAAGCCATATGAAGCTAGTTTTAGGGTGATGGCATTTCTAACATTTTCTGAAATTTATATTGCATCTGCATCTTCTTCTTCGGCTGAGAGATTTAGGTCACACACAGCGTCATCCTGCTGCTCAGTCATTGTTTTTTGTAAGAAGAGTTTTTTAAGGGAACTGAGATAAGATGTTATACACAATAGGAACAATGTGTCCTTCAAGCTTGATTAACCAACAGCCAATACATAGGATTTTTGCCTACTCAGCAATGGCGGATTTTGTTCCCTCCCACTCCAGACGTCTCTGGGGAAATGTGAGTAGGGGTCTCTGAGAATAGCACGATTGAACTACTCAGATTTGACCGTTAAATAAGTACCCAACCAACTTTGGCGGCGCCATGTCGTGTAGTTCCTATAAAACCTATATAGGGGCTGCGCGTTTAGTCAGCATACACTGCAGGATTGGTGTCAGACTGACTCTAGACACCCCCACCGGGTATGTTGGTCTGTGTACCAGCTAGCTCACAGTGCCACCAGAAACTCCTCTTACCAAGGAGAGAATAGTTCTTGGCAACTATCGAACATGACAACCCTGATCCCTCAGGACCGTGGAAACAGTGTACTACTTTTCGCTCAGTCAATCGTGCTCACTTTGTCTCAGAGAGATACACAGAATAAACGGTATGGACGTTTTTCAATAAGCATTTATTGAACAGTCGTTATTCTAGTGTAAAATAGGTGTGCTGAAACAACTGCTAGACAGAAACAGATATAAATGATTAGAAGCACTAAGAAAGTAAAAGGAGGGTAGATTTCTACCATTTTGCTATAACCATGAATACAGGCAAGTATATAAAATACATGACAATAAAAATGCGTACTCCTACGATGCTACCCTAACTAGATGTACCTAAGTGTACCTAGCATGTATGTAGGTGTTAAGCCAAGAATCACTCTAGGATAAAGTCAACCCCATTACCTGAAGTCAGAGACTGTGGGACCCCATCTTGGTCTCGAGCTGGACACCCCGCAAGGGATGTTAGACCACTGCGAGTTGGAGTATCTGCATGCAGGAATCTCAGCGTCTCGCGTCAGTGTGTCAGCAGGGAAGTCCTGATCTCCTCTGACTATCCCAGCAAGATGTGATGTTTATATACCCAAAGGTATCCCCAGGGGTTCTACCTTGCTGTGCCATTGTCGGACTTAGGATGACGTCTGGAATGAACCTTGTACATAGTTATTATGCAGGAGATGGTAGGCCTGCTGAGTTTCCAAGAATCCAAGAATCCTCATGCACAATGTATGAGGCTATTGTTCAGGGAAAACCCCACGTTCTGTAAGCAGTACCGTAACTAGGTAAAGGATCAGTCCTAGTGGCCCGTTATCGATGTAATGTAGGGACGAATATAGGTGAAAGGTTGGGATGTTACCCGGGCCTATATTGGGGTACCTATATGGAAAATACAATCCGTGTTATAGCGAGTCAATCAGGGTATACTTACCTAACCTTCAATGAAGGCAAAACAGTACCCATAGCTTACAAATCACACTTGTACACAAATCAATCAATCAATCAATCATGTCACTTATAAAGCGCACTACATACCCGCGAGGGTCTCAAGGCGCTGGGGGAAGAGGGGGGTGGTGCTGCTACTGATCGAAGAGCCAGGTCTTGAGGAGTCTTCTGAAGGCCAGTAGGTCTTGGGTCTGTCGGAGGTTGGTGGGGAGGGTGTTCCAGGTCTTGGCGGCGAGGTGGGAGAAGGACTGCCGCCGGCGGTCGTTTTCCAGATGCGGGGGACTGTGGCGAGGGCGAGGCTGGTCGAGCGGAGCTGGCAGGTGGGGGTGTAGAAGCTGAGTCGTCTGTTGAGGTAGGCTGGTCCGGAGTTGTGGAGTGCTTTGTGTGCGTGGGTGAGGAGCTTGAAGGTTATCCTCTTGTTGACAGGGAGCCAGTGCAGGTCTCTCAGGTGGGGTGTGATGTGGCTGCGTCGGGGGATGTCGAGGATAAGATGTGCAGAGGCGTTCTGGATGCGTTGCAGCCATCTCAGGAGCTTAGCCGTCGTTCCTGCGTAGAGGGCGTTTCCGTAGTCCAGCCTGCTGGTGACGAGGGCCTGGGTGACTGTTTTTCTTGTTTCGGTGGGGATCCACTTGAAGACCCTGCGGAGCATTCGGAGGATGTTGAAGCAGGATGAGGAAACAGCGTTGACCTGCTTAGTCATGGAGAGGGTGGGGTCGAGGATGACCCCTAGGTTGCGTACGTGGTCGGTGGGTGGCGGGGCTGTTCCCAGTGATGTTGGCCACCAGGAGTCGTCCCAGGCTGAAGGGTTGGAACCAAGGATGAGGACCTCCGTCTTGTCCGAGTTCAGCTTCAGGCGGCTGGTCCTCATCCATTCGGCGACGGCCTTCATTCCTTCGTGGAGGTGGGCTTTGGCGGTGTTAGGGTCTTTGGTGAGGGAGAGGATCAGCTGGGTGTCGTCGGCGTAGGAGATGATGTTGAGGTTGTGCTGTCGGGCGACGTGGGCGAGGGGTGCCATGTAGATGTTGAACAGCGTTGGGCTGAGGGAGGAGCCTTGGGGTACGCCTGCAGATGATCTTGGTGGCCTTGGATCGGAAGGGGGCGAGGCGGACGCTTTGTGTTCTGCCGGAAGGATGTGGTCCAGTCCAGGGCCTTCTCTTGGATCCCGGCGTCGTGAAGGCGTGTTCGTAGTGTGTGGTGGCAGACCGTGTCGAAGGCGGCTGATAGGTCCAGGAGGATGAGGGCTGCTGTTTCTCCGTTGTCTAGCAGGGTCCTGATGTCATCGGTGGCTGCGATGAGGGCGGTTTCGGTGCTGTGGTTGCTGCGGAAGCCGGACTGGGAAGGGTCCAGGATGTTGTTCTCCTCGCGGTAGCGGGTCAGTTGTTTGTTGACGATTTTCTCGGTGACCTTCGCGGGGAACGGGAGCAGAGAGATGGGTCGGAAGTTCTTGAGGTCCTTGGGGTCTGCCTTGGGTTTCTTGAGTAAGGCGGTGATCTCGGCGTGCTTCCAGCTTTCCGGGAAGGTTGCTGTCTCGAAGGAGATGTTGATTATTTTCCGGAGATGGGGCGCGATGGCTGTACTGGCTTTGTTGAAGATGTGGTGAGGGCACGGGTCTAGCGGTGAACCGGAGTGGATGGTGTTCATGATCTCGCTGGTGTCCTTGTCGTTGATGTTGGTCCAGGAGAGCAGGCGGTTGGTGGTTGTGGGGGCAGTGGTCTCGGTGGTTGCCGGGGCGGTCGTGGTGTTGAAGCTGTCGTGGATGTCGGCGATTTTGCGGTGGAAGAAGGTGGCCAGTGAGTCGCATAGGTCTCGCGACGGCTGGATGTCGTTGGTGTTGGAGCTGGGGTTGGAGAGTTCCTTCACGATGTTGAAGAGCTCTTTGCTGTTGTGTGCGTTGTTGTCTAGGCGGTCTTTGAGTGAGGCCCTTTGGCGGATCTGATGAGGTGATGGTGACTGCGGGTGGCGCTCTTGTGGGTGGCGTAGCTGTCCGCTGTCCGTTCGTGGAGCCAGATCTTCTCCAGTTTTTGGCATGTTCGTTTGGAGGCCTGGAGGTCTTCGGTGAACCAGGTGGCTTTCTTGCTGGTGTGGCTGTTGGGCGGATTCTTGAGCGGGGCGAGGGTGTTGGCGCAGTCGTCGATCCACTGTCTGAGGTTGCGGGCGGCGGTGTCGGAGGGTTCGGCGGGTGGGCTCAGGGCGAGGGTTGTGGTTAGCTGGTCTTCCGTGACTCTGCTCCAGCAGCGGCGAGGCATTTGTTCGGTGTGGTGGTGCGTGGTGGGCTTCCTGTAGGTGAAGTGGATGCAGTGGTGGCCAGTCCAGTGGGGTTCGGAGGTGTGGTTGAAGGAGACGTGTGGGCTTGCGGAAAAGATGGAGTCGAGCGTGTGGCCGGCGGCGTGGGTGGGTGTAGTCACGAGCTGTCTGAGTCCGAGGGTGGCGAGGTTGTCGATCAGGGTGGTGGAGTTGGTGTCCTTGTTGTTCTCGAGGTGGAAGTTCAGGTCCCCGAGGAGGATGTAGTCCGTGGAGGCGATGGCGTGTGTGCTGACGGAGTCAGCGATGGAATCGCTGAACTGTGGTCGGGGTCCGGGGGTCTGTAGATGAGGGTTCCTCTGAGGGTGGTGTTGGGATCGGTTTGGATCTGGAAGTGCATGTGTTCGGCGGTGCTGAGGGTGTCGTCGGTGTTGGTTGAGACTCTGAGGGTGTTCCTGTGGACGATGGCGATGCCTCCTCCGACCCGCTGGTGCGGTCCCTGCGGGTGATCTTGTATCCGTCCGGGATGGCAATGGCGATGTCGGGGGCTGAAGCGGGATTCAGCCAGGTCTCCGTCAGGAATGCGACGCCTGGGGAGGTTGAGTCGAGAAGGTCCCAGAGTTCGATGGCGTGTTTGCGGGCGGAGCGGGTGTTGAGGAGGATGCATCTGAGGTAGTTGGGTTCTTTCCTGGGCGGTGGTTTGGCGGGGCGGGTGCTGGCGAAGCTGCAGTTCCGGCAGGTGAAGGGCCCTTGGGTGCGCTCGGGGTGGCCTGGTAGCAGGCGTGATCTTTTCCGGGGTTGAGTGCGTGGAGGGTGCTGGCGTCGTATCGGCGTCTGTTGATGTGGCGGGCGCGGGGGATGCCCGGACCAGGGGTCTGGTGCTGGGCGCGGTCACGGCGCGGACGGGCGCAGACGGGCTTGCCTTAGGCGCGCCCGCTGCGCACGCCCGCTGCGCGGCCGCACAGCAGCCGCCATAAATGGGGAGGTGGGAGGGAGGAGCAGGGAATGGGGCAGCGAATGGGCAGTGAGGGGGCGGGGCCGCAGGCGCAGCGGCGGAAAACAGGCACAGAAGGGAAAACGAGCACAATCAGGGCATCAAGGGGGCACAGAAAGGAAAAACGAGCACAATCAGGGGCAGCAAGGGGCACAGAAAGGAAAAACTAGCACAATCAGGGGCAGCAAGGGGGCACAGAAAGGAAAAACGAGCACAATCAGGGGCAGCAAGGGGGCACAGAAAGGAAAAAACGAGCACAATCAGGGGCAGCAAGGGGGCACAGAAAGGAAAACGAGCACAATCAGGGGGCAGCAAGGGGGGCACAGAAGGAAAAACGAGCACAATCAGGGGCAGCAAGGGGGCACAGAAAGGAAAAACGAGCACAATCAGGGGCAACAAGGGGGCACAGAAAGGAAAAACGAGCACAATCAGGGGCAGCAAGGGGGCACAGAAAGGAAAAACGAGCACAATCAGGGGCAGCAAGGGGGCACAGAAAGGAAAAACGAGCACAATCAGGGGCAGCAAGGGGGCACAGAAAGGAAAAACGAGCACAATCAGGGGCAGCAAGGGGGCACAGAAAGGAAAAACGAGCACAATCAGGGGCAGCAAGGGGGCACAGAAGGAAAAAACGAGCACAATCAGGGGCAGCAAGGGGGCACAGAAGGAAAAACGAGCACAATCAGGGGCAGCAAGGGGGCACAGAAAGGAAAAACGAGCACAATCAGGGGCAGCAAGGGGGCACAGAAAGGAAAACGAGCACAATCAGGGGCAGCAAGGGGGGCACAGAAAGGAAAAACTAGCACAATCAGGGGCAGCAAGGGGGGCACAGAAAGGAAAAAAACTAGCACAATCAGGGGCAGCAAGGGGGGCACAGAAAGGAAAAACGAGCACAATCAGGGGCAGCAAGGGGGCACAGAAGGAAAAACGAGCACAATCAGGGGCAGCAAGGGGGCACAGAAAGGAAAAAAACGAGCACAATCAGGGGCAGCAAGGGGGGCACAGAAAGGAAAAACGAGCACAATCAGGGGCAGCAAGGGGGCACAGAAAGGAAAAACTAGCAAAATCAGGGGCAGCAGCAGGGCACACAGACGGAGCTGTGTGGTGGGGGAGCGACCTACCAGTCAAGGTCAGGGGTCGCTCACAAATGCTGAAATGCGTTATGCTTCTACAGAAAAAATTCTGACAGCAGTACAGACCACTGTGGTGAGAGAAAGAGCACTGGCTCAGGGGAAACGAATAATTGTCGTAACTCCAGTACTAGCTTTAGAGGCTGTCACAAAAGCAAGCGTTCCAAATGCTAAAGCTTTACATCCAAGATGGATACAATGGACTAATTCTCTCACTGCAACAGATGTAGATTACAAATTTGACTCTACACTAAAAACACAAGCATTCCTGCAATACAAACAAGAATATCCTCTCTCAAATGAAATAATGCCTCTAGATCTGCATGAATACATTATTTACGCTGAAGGTTCTGCTCAGCCAGCCATAGGAAGTAAACAACAATACAGCGCCGCGTGTGTGATTGTGAAGGGTCGTATGCAGGAATGCAAGTTCCATCCTGGCAGTACGAAGACACAGTCTCTAGGAGACTGCACGGCACAGCTGTCAGAACTAAAAGCCCTGTTGCTGGCACTAATAAATATGGATCGAGAATTCCCCACATACATGTGGACATGTGTCCAGTCATACAATGAGTATCTACACTACTGGGGTCAAAATGGGTTTAAAGCCTCAAAAGGTGGCACAATTAAGCATAGATTGCTATGGGAACAGGTAGCTGAGTTGAAAAACGAACTACCGAGAGCTCACGTGATACAAACACTGAGTCATCAACGTGGTGGCGTTCAAGTTGAAGGGAATTCATTGGCCGATGAAGCCGCAAAAGGGGCAGTACGAACTGCTGCCAAAGCTGCAACCACTCGTTCCAAAACAAGAATAGATGGACAGATAATGGTAGCTGTCATTGCTTCACGCAAAAACAGCACAGCCTTGCCGAAAGGCTTTCCACTCAAGTACTCCTACAAGTTAGATGCAAAAAATATTCTGTATGCTCAAATTCCAGGAGTGGGGGATAGAGTAATGTCAAACATGGATTGCAGATTAGGTTTAATATTAGCTGCCCACTAGGGTCTAGGTTCTGCACACGCAGGAGTTACGGCGACAGTTTCTTTACTGAAACAACGCTATTGGTGGCCAGGATTAACTAAACAGACGAAGAATTTTGTCTTAAAGTGCGACATCTGTTAGCAGATGAAGGGTTCCACCGTAGCACGTCCAGCGCAGCCACCATTATTGATATGAGACAGACCACTCGCTTGTGTCTATTTGGACCACTGTGGCCCCTTACAATCAGACGGGGCTTACAAGTATATCTTGGTGGCAGTGGATTCATGCTCTAGATTCCTGTGGAACAGAAAATAGACGGTCCCAGTGGGACAATTTAAAAAAACACAAATATTAATGCTGCAGGATCCATTAAATTACTTGAACTATGAAATTCTTGCCAAATGTTATTTATTCGTATTGAACATCAATCAGAATGCTCAAAATCCAGCACAACATCTGGAACATATGTACACAAAAGTGCCCCGGATGTGTAGAAGGGAGAAAGGAAGGCAATGTGTGCAAAGTGAGGGTAAAATGAGGGCTGAAGGGAGTGACAGTATATACATCAACAGTATTATTCACAAAGAAATGGTTTGTCCAACATGACAATTAAATACAAACAAAATAATTAGTAGCCATTATGTCGCTGACTAGGCACAACGAAAAAGCACTGTTGCCCACACTGGCACGTATACAACAAAATGTCGATGTTTCGACCCCCGACAGACGTAGGTAACCTTAATCCTTACAATGGGGTCTTCCTCAGGACTGAAAAGGGGCACCTGAGAATTTAACAAAGGAAATACTTAGAACTTATAGTGATTTATAATGCAAACTCTAGATGTGACAGGGAAACTAAATTACCGTAAACCACCATTGGCTGGGTGGTTGGAATGATAGTAGTGGGCCTGTAGGCTCCCTGGTCAAAGAGCGGACAGATGGCAACCTAAAAAAGAGGGGAGGGTTGGACGCCATCAGTTAATTGCAAAAATAGTTTTAGGGTTTGATATGATGTATGCAAGACATCTCGCAGAATTATTCTGGACTTAATTATTAGGTAATTACACATTTCTTATATTCCTTTGAAATTGTTTTCAAGAACGTTCACTTCAAACAGAAGGGCCGAGATTAAATCCAAGGGTTCCCAATCACTGTGAAGAATAACAAAAAGGGGACCAAAGATAAATCACCACTCCTAAAAATGATGTGAGGCTTTAAAATGTTAAAAAGAACGTGGCTGTGAAAGAAGATCTCATTACCTTTATCGAGTGAAACCTTGGAGAGAGGGCTAATTAATATTTATCCTTCCTTTGTTTAAATACTTGGTACCTCAGCGGCCCTTTGGAGTTTTGACTAGCACATAATGATGTCAGCTTTAATTCGCGAGGTAATGAGATCTTCCTGTTGAAACAGAACATCAAAGCACAAATGAAAGACAAATATCAATTCGGCCTAACACTGATATCTACATCAATATGCCTCTAAAAGAGACGTCTGCCAGTTCAATAAAACCTGCTGAGCTACCAAAAATAGATCGAACTGCATCTGGCTACTTCATCGATTTTGATACCTTTTCTCTGGATCCCAGTGAATTAGAAACAACGCCAGCTCAAGTTTCCCGTAAACAACAACTTCATGACTTCTACAGTTTTCTGAAAAAGACTTACCTAGTTTCACCATGGCTACAGCTTTGGATAATAACTGGAATATTGTTTTTTCTGTTCTGGATTGGCCTAGTGACTGTCTTTTGCTTACTCATGAATGGAAACTATCTCCCAGGACGCTCTGCAGTATCAAATGTGAACTTTGTCCTGAAACCTCATACGTCATCTCATCGTGAACAAAGAGACCTGTCCTTCGTGAACATTACAGCTGTTCCAATTACTGATGGTATAGTTTGGGACAGAGTTTCATATGATGTATTTTGTCCTACAGAACTTTTGAAAATTCCTCATGTATTCAAAACTTCTTTAAATGATATCATTACCTCCAGTACATTTTCTAACGATAGTGATATTGAAACTGTAAATAATATGTTGTCTGATTTAGAACAATCCGCTGCATTTTCAAGCATTGAAATGTTAGAGGACACAACTGATTACGACACAATGTGCTGTTACCAACATCATGGTCATCACTTTCTACATAAATCCAGTATCCCACTAAATGATTTTACATACCACCAATGGGAACATTGCCCAACACCACCGAAAAGTAGTTCGGGAACGTTTGCACAGAAATGTTCTTATTTTTCAGGGTTTAACACTTCTGACCCGACCTCATATTACTATAAGGTTGCACCTACAACTGCACAGAAAAATATGTTAACAGACACCAAACAGATCTACTCTGCATCCTTTATTTTCCAACTGTCTGAACGGGGTTTCGACTAATGGAAGGACACTATAGACATAAAATCAGTCTGGGGTTCAAAGGAATGGCAAGTTCAGGGAACAGAAGCACTATTTCGAGCGTGCCTCATTCCACAGCAGATAATATTTCTGAACGATACTGTGCAACAGACCTCATGTCTTGGAATAGCCAAGAACAAAGACTTGAACACACCACGGATACCATCACCATCACACTTTGAGGGGTGGCAAAACTTTACCAACACAAGGGGGGGATATAGTAGACAGCATACATTATAATTCATCAGACCCCAATTGGAAGGGATGGTTAGTTTGGCCTACGGACACAAATAGATGTCAGACAAGATTCAGACGTACCACCGAAGGGTTTAGTATCCATAGGCCGGACCAACACTATGTACAACGAGAACTTCCGGGGCTGGTGACATCATACAGTGTTGGGAAGTTATGCCTCGATTGACTAAAAACCTCAACACTGTCCCAGGTGAACCAACACTTATCCTTACTATCAGAAGACATGGATCTAAGGAACTTTTTATTAGCCCCCCGAAAGCCACGTCAGAAACGTTTCTTATAAGCTGTTTATAATGAAATTTGGAAAATCTCTCAACAAGAAGCCGCAGAGAGACTCTGTGAAATTGATAGAATTAGCCTAGAAAAAGCATTAGCTGTAGTCGATAATGGTATGACTACCTTAACATCCAGGATTTATTCACTGGGCAACATTGTATCTTCTGCTATAGATATACTAGAACAGGATGTGTCCATTCTACAGCACGGACAATCTCAGCTACGTTCTATTATGCGTTCCGGTTATGTGCCTTGGCGATTTATCAGCAGCACGTCCCTATTCTCTGCATACAGTCTAACTAAGAAGCAGATAACAAATAGCACAAAGAGGAGCAAAATATACAATGCTGCGTATTGATAAACTGGACCAATTACCTTTTACTGTGGCAGAGTCACCATCCACAGAATGGTTAATCCATGGCCATATAACATTACCGGTCACAACTTTCCAGCTTCAGTTTTGCCTAGAACAACAACAGGCAGGCAGGCAGGCAGATCTGTAGTGATGGGTAGGGAATTCATCAAGGAATCTTGGGAATCGCCATACAGATTTCGATGCAGGAGTGGGGACATGGAAGTATTTCTAAGCGGTACAATGCGAGACCTCTTTAAGTGGATCGCTTATATGCCAGGATATCATGCTTCACCGGCCTGTAACGGTTCAGTTGCAAACTTATCCTGCCACTTGAAAGGGTCTCCGGCTGCCGTGATTAATCCGGTGTTCAAGTTGCTCTCAAATGGGAGTTACTTGATGCTGAATGATCAAGGTTGTTGTGGGATGCTTCCGGGCATCGCATATCTTGTCACTCTAGACTCCAGGGTTACTTGTATGCAAGTATTGTTTCCACCGACCCACAGAGTCAAGGAAGCGCCGTTATGGCCTTCATTGAATGTTTCCTTTATACGGTTTGATACTCTGAGCAGAATGAAAGCCATGCTTTTACAGAAAACCGTGCCCTTAACCTCCGCCCGAGAGACTTTTGATCTCCAGGTCGCAAGGTCCTGAGCTGATATACAGGCACTTGTACAACAAACTGCCCTTTCCATTTCACAGAAATGGTACAACGTATCTTTAACATGTCTGATACGACGGGTATAGTATACTTATTTAAGACCATAGGTTCTGGAGTGTTAAGCACCTTTCAGACCATCTTCGGAGTGATTCCAAACTTCATACACTCCGTATTCTGACGCATTTTTGGAGGACTTCTGCTGATCCTGTTCCTAATAGCAGGAATCCTGATTGTAATTTATCTGCTACGTAGTGGACGTCCCAGTCACCAAGAAGATGGAAAAAAACGCTCTTGGAGCGCAGATACCGTGATCGCATGGTACTCCATCTGGGCACACCTCGCCTTCGCGAACTGAGCGAGTCTTGGTTCCTGTCATTTAGACCAGTCTGGATCGACTGTGTTATGCCTGTCCTCCGATGCCTGTTCTGCAAACAAGAATGCGTGTTGGATCTCTGCCTAACACTTCCATCGGTTGAGCCACCGGACGTGGATGCTTTACTGGACCCGATAACGGCCCATGTAGTGCTGTGTCCTCAGCTTATTCCCATGTTGATGTCTGCATTCTTAGAACCAACACAGGATGCTTCAGCTCCTGTTGGAATGGATACCAGCTCCTCTACAAACACTCATGCCTTGGATGTCACACAGGCTTCCCCACCATTGGCTGTGGATAATACAGAAGATCATCTGTGCTCGATTGACCTGATCTGTGAGGTGTTGCAGGGACCGTCATCTGCGATGGCAAGCAACAATGATGTTGCGTCTCCCAGCCAGGACACAAAAACATTTCGCTCATTGTGTGCTGGGAAAAATTTGGCCTTTTTCAAAACAACCAAATTTGGAATTTTGAACAATAAGCTTCGAACTATATATACGAACATATTTTAGTAAGACTTCTACTGCTTAGGATACAATTTTAGCATTTTTTAAATGTTTACATTTTATGCACTATTTTATGGACTAATTAGTTGTTAGCATACAATGCCTAGAAGTACATTAAAATTGTAGTAATTCGTCGAGTCGGATGAGGAGGGGGTGTTATGTTTCATAAAGGTACCCCAATATAGGCTCAGGTAGCAACCTAACCTTTCACCTATATTTTCCCCTGCCATTACACTACATAACGGTTCTCGGGACTGACCTTTTACCTAGTTACGGTACCGCTTACAGGATGTGGGGTTTTTCATTAAAGCTAGCCTCATTCATTATGCATGAGGATTCTTGGAAACTCAGCAGGACTACCATCTTGTGCATAATAACTATGTATAAGGGTCATTCCTTCCGTCATCCTAAGTCAGACATGACACAGCAAAGTAGATCCCCTGAGGGTACCACTTTGGGTATATAAACACCATATCTTTGCTGAGGCAGGGAGAGGAGAAAAAGGACTTCCATGCTGAAACACTGATGCAAGTCACTGAGGTTCCTCCACGCAGACACTCCAGCTCGTAGTGGTCTGACACCCCTCGCTGGGTGTCCATCTCGAGACCAAGATGGGTCCCACAGTCTCTCACTTCAGGTAATGGGGTTGACTTTATCCTAGAGGGATTCTTGGCTCTACACCTAGACACATGCTAGGTAAACTTAGGTACATCTAGTTAGGGTTGCATCGTAGGAGTACGCATTATTACTGTCATGTATTTTATATACCTGCCTATACTCATTGTTTTAGCACTATGGTAGGAATCTACCATCCTTTTACTCTGTTGGTGCTTATAATCATTTATATCTGTTTCTGTCTTATGGTTGTTTCAGCACACCTATTTTACACTAGAATGACGTTGGTCCAATAAATGCTTATTAAAAAAGTCCCCACCGTTTATTCTGTGTATCTCTCTGAGACAAAGTGAGCATGAGTGACGGAGCGAAAAGTACTGTACTGTTGCCACGATCCCTGATGGGATGGAGTTGTCATGTTTGATAGTTGCCAAGAACTATTTTCTCCTTGGTAAGAGGGGTTTCTAGTGGCACTGTGAGCTAGCTGGTATACAGGCAAACATACCCGTGGGGGTGTCTGGAATCAGTCTGGACACCAATCCCACAGTCTATGTTGTCTAAACGCGCAGATCCTATATAGGTTTATAGGAACTACACAACACTCTCTCTTGGCTTAAACAGTTGACAGATAGATACCCCAAACTTTTTAGAGGATCCAAGCCACTACGGGGGAGGAACTTCTCAGTGGACCATAAAACAGGGAGTATCCATACCAGTGCAGTTAGACCTCCCTTGTATGGCCACTTAGGAAATAAATACTCATCTGGGCAAAGTTAGACTTATCTTCTTTCATTTGGGAGGAGGTTATGTTGGAAGGTAGGATCCTTATAGCATGGTTATCCTCACTTTTTGGCTGGTGTCAGTGTGTTTTTGACTAGTCTGAATGGGATCCTGCTAATCAGGACCCGAGTCACTGTGCTTCTTCCCTATATTTGACTATAGTAAGTACTTCCGTAACTCCACAATTGGCTACTAGTGCTCCCCTGTAAGTCCCTAGTTTATTGTCCTGAGGTACCCAGGGCATAGGTACACAAGGGGTCTCCCATGGACTGCAGCATCTACTGTGCCACCCATGAGATACCACTCAGACTGTGACTACAGTGCAGCCTGTGTAAGCTGGTGCTAGCACCACTTATGACAGATATAGGTTTCCTTATATCTGATGTCACTACACTTAAAACCTATGTCCCCCCACAGGCAGGCCTTTCAATCCTGAAGGCAGGGTGCTGGGTTAAAAGTGTGTGGGTGCCCCTGCAATAGCAGGACACCCCTACAAACCCCGGAGTCGATTCTCCAGGCTTTGTAAGTGCGGCCAGCCATTTTGATACCTATAGTGGCCATCCGTCATTACTCAATGGCTAACTATATATTGGCTGTGCCAATCCTGAGCATGTTTGGTATCAAACATGTTGGAATCACACCCCAACACCATTACCGGTGTTGGAGGTAGGATTCCATGCACTGGGGGGCTCCTCCGGGAAGCCTCCAGTACTCCAGGTAACAGCCTTCTAGGGTCTGGCAGCAAGCTAGTGCTGCTGCCAACCACAGACATGATTCTGCCCTCCTGCTGCTGAGCTGAGCTCAAGCAGGGGAAGGTAGAACAAGGTAGGTGTGACCATCTCCCAGACAGGATTTTGTGTGATGGGCTGGGGTGGGGGCACTTGCCAGCACCACCAGACTGCTTTGAAGGGCACATTTGGTGCCCTCCTTGCATACTCCAGTTGGAACCAGATCTGGGAGCCCTTGGCTCCCACTCTGGCGCAAAACTGGACAAAGGGCATGGGAGTATCCCCCCTCTGTCCAGCCCCTCCTCTGGGAAGGACCCCTGAGTCGTCCTAACCCCTTTCTTAGGGTATAAAAGGGCTTACCTGTGGGAGGGTCCTCAGATTCATCGTGGGACTAGACTCAAGCCTGAAACCACGTCATTCTTCTACCGTCTGGACACCTGAACTTCGCCTGGAATTGAGACTGCATCACGGAAGACTCCTGCTGCTACTGGTCTCACTGTTCTGCAAGTCTTCTTCATCGCCTGTGTCTGTGCTTCTTCCAGGATCTTCAAGAGACCTGTGGGCATCAAGGACACCCGAAGTAATCTCCCTTGGAATGAAGGAGCCCTGCATCTGCAGGAACTGCAACGAAGCTGACCAGTCTGCTGCTCCTGATGTCCCACGGACTTCGAAAGGCTCAGCAACACAGGTGGGGGTTCTGCACCTCCCTCGAGGCCTGACCTGTTCTCTCTGCAATTTTGAGGCCAGTATCCCCTGTCGGAACCACTGGGACGGAACCCTTGTGCAACGAATCAACTTGTTGTTGCCAAGGATTGCTGGCTCTGCAGTACAGAGATCTTTAGTCTACAAGGAACTCCAGCTTCCAGCATCTCTTCCTGCCAAGATCAGCGTCCTCACTGCATCCTCTGCACTGTGGGCCTTCATCTTTGGTGAGCTGCTCGAGGTCCTCTTGCGACTCCTGTACCTTCGGCTTGTGGGTCCTCTCAAGGGTCTTCTCCTGCTTTAGTGGGCTCCTTTGCTGGCTTGGGGCCTGCTCTGACTCTCCTGCATGTGGTGAGTCCCTTGGAACTTGCTGGTCTCAATGTTGCTCCTTCTTTGCTTACCACGCCTGTTGCAGCTGCCAAGGCTTGTTGGTGCTCCTGCCGGACACCGGCCCCCTGGTTCTCGACTTCCAACATAGGACAGCTTGTGCACGGCTCCTGGTCTTCCTCAGTGTTGCCTGGTCCTCACAGCTGCAGCGACAAGGTCACTGTCATCACTCCTGCATCATCCGACATTGGAGGGCATTGCTCTTAAGTGCCTCCTAGTCACCTCCAAGTGGCATATACTCTGTCCCCTCTGTTTGCAGGTTCCTCTCTTCAAGAATCCACCCTTGGATTCCACCACACTCTTGCATAGTCTACACCAGTGGCATCTTTACTAAATTCCTCCATTGTGGTCTACGGCGGTTTCCGACGTCACTGCGCACCTATGCACCCAGCTTTGCTGGTGTAGGTATCCTGGTTCCTGGGGTATCCACGGGTGGGGTGTCTCTCAAACTTTCTGTCTTCCACGGGGTTTCTTCAGGGTCCACTGGGAAGGGTCCTTCTTCTTCAAATATGCAGCTGCGACTTTCCCTATGACTTCTATTGAGTCCGCGGCTGTGTTTCCACTCTGCACACAGCCTCCGTGGGGTTCCTGGGTACTTACCTTGGGTGGTCTCTTGTGTCCCCAGCTCTTCTGAGTCTCCTGGTCCAAGTCTCGACTTCGGTTGCACTTCGCATTCCACTTTTTTAGCATAAGGTTTGGTCTCCCCCTGGAGACCACTGTGTATTGTGCTTACTTACCTATTTGCAATTGAATTATTGTGTGTATTTGTATTGATATCTCCGGGTAGGAGACATACCAATGTGTTAGTGAGTGTTGTGTAATAAATAGACATATTTTTATATATACACTTTGTGGTTCTTTTTCTTTTAACCTACACTACCTGATTAGATCTGGTAAAACAAGCTGCTTAAAACTCCTTCTGGTTAAGCCTGAAGGCTGCTCTCCACAGCTACCACTTAGAGAGCTTTCTAAGGTTCAACCAACAAAACAATTTGAAAAGGAGCATTAAATGTGTCCAATATATTTATGCTCTATTTTAAGCAAAAATAACTTCCAAAGAGTCCACACATGTACCAAATATACAAAGTCCACCAGGATTGAATTTTCAGGATTCTTGCAAGTAAGTTACAAATCCAGCTTTTATTTATGTTCAAGACAACAAGCTTTTTTCAATCTGCCCAGCCAACGTGTTTCGTCCCCTAGGACTTCATTAGGGCTGCAAATTAAAAGAACATACATCACTGCTATGCGATATGTATTAACACCATATTGTCTCATGTACAGTATGCGCTTATTTATGAACACAAATAATGTAACTACAAAAAAAAATCCCTACACATTCAAAGGAAAGAATATCATTTTTTCTTCCAGAACTAATATCAAGTGTATATTTACAATTGGATAGCATTACCACGATATATGCAAAACGAATTACATATCACATTGTACAAAAAGTGTCTGCTTATATACAACCTTAAAAGACATTACAGACAAGTGAATTTCATTCCTTTAATTTATATTTACATAATTTAATTTGCGTAAAAACATTTTTTTCCATTTTCTTAGTATACCTGCCCTGAGTTTCCTGTGAAGACTCAAAATTGAACAGAAATACCCATCTGGTTTATAATAAAATTACACTCACTTGCGCATTGCATAAAATCTTTAGAAAGTGAGCAATTGAGTTTTCAGTTTAATCTCCTCATGTGTGATCAGTCTCTTTTCTGCGTGGTGTAGTACCCCCTAATTCATCTATAAAAGAAAAGATTTTTTAAATATATTTCTTATATCATGAAAATCAACACCGAGGTATTATTTTCTCAGAGATATTACTGTTCATTGACCCCTATAAGAGTGCAATATAAGTATCTTAGAGAAGTTCTCCTATTTTGCTTGCTGGATAAAAGCTATACAAATTCTAGTTCAAATAAAGTGTCATTGGTATTCATATTCGCTCATAGATCACCACTTTTATCTGAAGCCAATAGCAAAGGTTATGTCATGAAAACTCCCAACCCGCACAAATAAGCTGCGTTCATGATGACTATGTCAGGCAAAAAATACGAAATAACAGATCTATCAAACACTAGAAGGAATAAGAAAGAATCCTCCTTACAACAATCTGGTTATGACCCAATGTGATAGACTACCTCATTGATACAAGCTTTACCTTCTAAATTCCAACTGTTAAAATCCGCTTTGTAGTGACGCGAGGATGTTTGACTTAAAAAATAGAAGATAGGCTATATAAATTATACTACATCTCCCATCAACTAGCCCAATGAAGAAATAAAAAATCAATAATCCAGCTATGTCTGCTAGTTCATAATCACCTATCTGTTAGCCTTGCAATCCTTAGTTATCAACATTGGATAAATGAATGTCCGTCAATCCAAATTTCAAAAAGGAAAACCACCAAAGTAGGTTCACAATTACACATCCATCTAAATCGACTCCACCTGAATTGACTTATATCCCACATCAATTTGCAATCCATTTTTTTATTTATTATTGTATGGAAAGTGTCTAAAATGACCTTGCCTGTTTCTGTCATATCATCATAAATCCCGTCAGTCTCTCAGATTACTACAATCAGAGAACATAATGTAGCCCATTCTCCAGATTAAGGCCAAACTGAACAGTCCTCAATCAACTGATCCACTTGGCTTCTTCTTGTGTGAGCTTTCCACGCCACTGGAGTCAAGCTATTCTGGCTGATGAGGGGTGAAACCCCGAAACCGGTCCTAGGATGCTTGTTTCCAGTCCAGGGAGGACCTGGCCTGGCAGTTCGGGCTGGACTGTTCCCATGAGGCACAGGGTCAAGAATGATTTGCATAAGGCTGGGTTCAAACTGGAATGGCATGGTGAGCAGAAAAACGATGGATTTAGGCCCAGATCTCTGTACTGGGGTGAATGTATGACATTGTTCTGCATTCTGTCCATCAACTGTTGTTTTTGCTTTTAATTTTATGTAGCCCACCGTGTCCCTCTCTATTCTTTGGAGTCCATGGAACTTAAAGTCCCTAATGTTCGGGTGACAATCCCGAATGTGCTGTACTATGGGGGATCTCGCATCATTATTAAAGATGGCCCTTCGATGTTCTTGAATTCTTATCTTCAACATCGTCTTAGAACTGCATATATAAACATTGGTGTAATTACATATAATTGTATAAACCACACAGCAACTACTGCAGTTGATGAATTGATTTATGTGGTACATTTTCCTAGTGTTGTTCTCGAACTGTTTTATCTTATTCAGGCCATGACTACAGATGATACACGACCCACATGTGTAGAAACCCTTCGGTTGGGGAAGTAACCAAATAGCTCCTGATTTTTTCATGGGTTCTAAATAGTTTTTCATCACTTTGTTTCTGATGGTGGTGCCTTTCCTATAGGTCACGAGGGGTTTGTTAGAGATCATGTTGGTTAACCCTGGGACACCTTTCAATGGATCCCAATGTTTACACAGCATTTTGTAAATTTGATTATGTTCTGAACTATATGTGGATAGAAAGGCAAGCTTGTCATACATTGGCCTTTTGGGTTTTTGTATCAAGGTATCTGTTCTTTTAATATTCCGCTCCCTTGTTTCAGCTTTCCCTAAGGTGTGTTCAGAATAGCCTCTTAACCTCAATCTTTCCATCAGATCATTCAGACAACTACCAAATTCTTCATCATTGCTACAGTTTCTCTGAATCCATATAATTTGCGCAAAAGGGATCCCTGTAATCACTGGTGCAGGATGGGCACTATCTTCCCGCAAGATATTATTAGTGGCAGTAGTTTTTCGAAAAGTCTGCTCTGAATGCTGTCATTCCTAATATAAAGTTGTACATCAAGAAAATCAATCCTATTAGGACCATGACACATGGTAAAGAGTACATTATATCTTTTGCCATTAAGGTAAGCAACAGACTCCTTCAGACTGGCGTTAGTCCCTTTCCAGATAACCAAAATGTCGTCTATGAAGCGACCAAAAAACAAAACATCCTCCATCCACTTTCTTGCCCGTGTAGCGCAGGCGTGCTCCCTCTCAAACCACCCCATGAAGAGGTTGGCATAAGAGGGAGCAAGCTAAGCCTGGGTGGTAAACTCCGCTCCGCCGGCTGAATTCGCAGAGTTTTTGCCACTTTCCGCTACGCTTTGAGCGCAGAGTTCTGCAAGAACTCCGCCAGCGCCGCGAAGCAGAGTTTACCGATGCCTCTCTCGATCCAAGCTGAGGAAACTCCCACTTAAACTACAAAACCCAGGGAACACAGCAGTACTCATCCAATAGGCGGCCGGCATGTTGTCATGCAGTCGGTAGCACTTAGGAAGTAATGACCTATGCCGACCGTTGGCAGTGTACACTGCTGGGAGGAGCTGGCTCACTCGTAGCCAAACTGAGCCAAAGCCTCCCTCTACAACTGGCGGGCAAAAGCTCACTCTGGACAAAAGTTTAAACCAGTCCCTCATTCTCTTCTCACGAGAAAGAGTAGAAGAAGACTGAAGAGTGAAGACTAAGAGGCTCGGTCTAGGTTGCTAACTTCAGGATTTCAGGGTTTTGGAAGCAAGTTAATGAAAATGTATTTATGAATACACACTACCCTCCACATTTGTAGTCCTAATCTTGAGGTCATGTTACTTTTTGTCAGAGTCAGCTGTGGTTCCCATCCCCATTCCCTACACGTGTGGGCGCCTGGTTTGTAATGTTCTTGTCTCAGAGATGTTAACCTTGGGTAGTTGCGCTGCTCTCAGCAGTCAGTTCAGTGTCAGCCAGACCCCTTTCATGCGGCTGCCAGCTGGTAGCGATGGTAGAGGCTGCTGTGAGTAGCCCAGATAGCGCAAACTAACTTTGATCATTTGTATTTACTTCTGAAGAATGCAGAATGGTGCTTGTCTCACTATACGGGAGACAGCTTGCTTTCTGTCATCTGGAAGGCAAGTCGTACCCTGAAGTACCAGCCTAAAAAAGCTGCAAGCTCCGGTAGTGTGCAGATAAATGTGCATGCAGAGGGCATCCTACAGTGTATTGCTTTGCACTAAGTGTGAGGTCGGTGACCGCATGTAACATGCCTAAAACTGTTGCATAGCATAACGTATAAGAAGCGCACCAGAAAGGGGTCTCTGCGAGGTATGACAGGTGTTTATTTGTTACCCAACCCAATGGTACTATTTTATCGACCTCAGGAGAATGAAACGCAGAGTGAACCCAATGGAATTTCAAGCTGTGACCATCACAGATCCCTGCAGTGAATCCATTATTCCACCAAACCATCAGATCTGGCATGCCACAGTTAGATTGAGGGTTCTCACGCATGAACATGCGTCAGTCCAAACTTTTAGATTTAACTGAAAAGCATCTTGGGTTTATTGGAAATGTTAGAAAAACAAGCATTTGCAATGCAATCGGTCTCGCCTTTGGGACCTTATATGTATTTAGCTATGCAGCACATTAGCCTGGGTGCTGAAACATCTACTGTTCTTTAACATGGAGGGAAAGTAAGCACCAAACTGTGTGACACGCCAGGTATGGGAACACATGGAGAGAAATATTAGCTTTCAGCGGGAAAGGGTGTAGTCCAAAGCTCTTTTTTAATATAAAATCAGGGCCTTCGGTGGTCATATCACTGAAAATGCAAATATTATTGTCTACGGTTGCTCGTGGAAGACAATTTCTATGGACTGGAATCTAGAGAATGCTAAAGTGATTCTGGTATTTTAATGACCTCTGCTGGTTGTTTTCTATCAAGAAAGTTAAATAGAGGCAGTTGCCAGAAAAATTTAAAAGAGAAAGCCCCTCAGCAGAGAGCAATTCTGGTATTTTACTGACCTCTACTGGTCGTTTTCTATCAAGACAGTTAAATAGAGGCAGTTGAACAAGCAGAAAGCAATTCTGGTATTTTACTGACCTCTACTGGTCGTTGTCTATCAAGACAGTTAAATAGAGGCAGTTGAACAGAAAAAAAAGTCCCTAAGCGGAAGCAGGCAAGTCCTAGGGCTGATCTCCAGAGCCCACAAAGTACATACACATATAAGTATATACTAAAGTATATACAAGAGGTCTCGAATGCTCGACCTAATGAAGGGTGGATCTCCTGATTAGAGGAACTGTGACTTCACATAGCATGCATACTTCAAGAAGATTAGTATGTGGTGAAACGTGCAGCATGTGGAGTACACAGAGTGCAAGATGTGTATGACGGGTTGTGTATGGTGAGAGAAGATTAGTATGTTGTGTCCAGTGCCTAGTGTGCGTTGTCCAGCGCTAAGAGACCATGCAGTACTTCGTGGAACATGCGGCTATGGTGAGCCATACAGCACTATACAGCTGTGATGAGATAGGCAGTATGCAGGGAAACATGCATTTCTGTGCAGCAGTGGTGAGACAGGCAGTGTGTGGTGGGATAGTTTGATAGCTGAACTAAAACATGCTGCATGTAGTGAGATACGATGTGTCTTCACACCTGCAGAGGTGAAGCAGGCAACATTGCATACGATTCGCATGCCGTTAACAACAGATGCTGTGCTCAGGACTGGGAGTCTGGCGGCCCGATGCCACCCCTTGAGACCAATAGCAGATTGCAGCTGCGTTATGCAAGGAGCACTGAGTGGCGTGTGGCAACCTTGGCTTACCATCACAGTAGAAGGCTTGTGGCCTCTGAGGACTCAAGCCTCTTGAGGGCAGCAGACCACACGCTGCCCTTCTATCTCCTCCCTCCAAAAAGACTGTGTTTCTTTTGACTCGAGGCCTACTCCGCCGGCAGCAGAACTCCGTGGAATTTGGTAGAGTTTTTCAGGAACTCTGTGCAATTCTGTGGAGCAAAACTCTGCGAGCTCTGCTCAGGCCTAGAGCAAGCCTGGACCCCATAGCCAAAACCTGAATCTGGTAGTACCATTCTCCCTCAAATAAAGAACAGTTGTTTTTCAAGATTAGATCACTCATCTCCAACAACATTTTTGAATGTTCAAAAAGACTCACATTTCTTTTAGATAAGTAATAGACTAGTGCCCGCTGTTCTTAATCATTTTCTATGCACGTATAAAGCCCAACAACATCAAGTGTCACAAAGCTGATCGTCGAGTCCCAGACCATATCCTGCAATTTGTTCAACACATACATCGTATCTCTAATATATGAGGGTAAATTCATAACCAAAGGTTTTAAAAATGAAGCAAGATATTCTGAAAGATATTGTGTCACGCTCCCTATACGCAAAATAATGGGGCTCCCTGGAGGATTTTATCTTGATTTATGAATTATGAGAAAAAACATAGGAAAACAAGAAGGGGGATGTGAAAACATAGAAAATACAAGAATGGGGACCCGCAACCAGAACAGGAGCAAAATCTAGGCCTGCCTGATGGGGTTGCGGCTTGAGGGCAGGGGGGGACAGGAAACCCTGCAGGTGATTAACCTTTCTGATAGGTGTTTGAAACTTTGAATTCGATTCAGTTGAAGGTGCTACAATGGGGTCTCACTTTTTGTGTAGGTGCAGTTTGTGACTTGACTGAACTACAGATAGAGTTGTATAAATTTTCCAGGCGATTAAAATTGAAACGTTTTTTCGCAATGAATGAGAAACATGGTGTGCCTCCAAGTAAAAAAATAAAAACATCTCATATGACAATTGCTGATGTCCATGATGTCCACATGCTTTTATCATTATCTGATGAGGTAGATGTTGAAGTGGAAGAGCTTCCTGGTATGCTGAATATAGAAATGGATTATGGTTGTACTAGTGGCCTAAAATTACCTTCTAAATTTACACCCCATGGGAATCAGTTTGCAACTATCGATCTGTTTGTTAAAAAACAATAGAGGAAATACACAAAATGGAAGATCACAAATATGCAAAAGACAGACACCATAATAGACGAGCGAATTTCACCCTTGATGAGAGAAAAGCACTTGGTAATCTAGGATCAGATCAATCAATAGTAATAAGAGAGGCTGACAAGGGAGGAAATATTGTCATTATGAGTAGAATGGATTACAATAATGAAAATAGAAGACAATTGAGTGATGAGAAATGCTATAAAAAAATGTATGCGAAATCCCACTGGGGATGCGGGCAGACTCATAGCCCCGAACTGTTTACCTGGAAAGAAATTGGGCTACTAGAAGAGAGTAAATTCAGGTACTTACACATTCCAAATCCCAGTTATCCATTTATTTACACGGTGCTCAAAATGGATAAATCACAATAATATCCTCCAGGGAGACTTATTATTTTGAGTTTAGGGAGACTGACTGAACATCTTTCAGAATATAGTGATTAATTTTTTGAACCTTTGGTCATGAATTTACCCTCATACATTAGGGTCCAGGAAGAGAACCAGGGCTGTGGGTCTCTTCCCGGACTATGAAGTGGGCAGGCTCTCTCGGTGTTCAATGTGGATATCCAGTCTCTGCTCTTCACCTTCTATGGGGTCTCCTTCCCCCCAACCATGCGACCCTTTTTCAATCTATGTAATAATGACAGAAAATCAACTCTACAGGCCCCTTGATATTGATATTGAAGTAATCATAGAAAGTAATAGAACCTGGGATTGGCTAATATATATGGGAACAGCGTCCCATTGGAGGAGGCAGGATATGGCATGTTGTATTGCCATCTCTGCGATGTGGTTATCTTATTGGTCAGGACAATACAGACCAGAGAGGAAACTCACTTGGCCCATTGGCAGAAATAATTTGAATAATACCGGCTCATTAAGCCGGAATGGTTAGAATCCGACAGGCTTGCCTGATTGGTCAGGTGCAAACAGACCAGAAAGGAACCACTCTGGGTCCATGAATACGATGAAGTTTAAAGTATGAATGCATGACTCTTCCACCTGATTGGGAAAAGGCACACGGATCACTGAGGGGGCTGCTACAGTAAATTAAAATGATCAAGAGTGTATTGTTAAACATAGCAAACTTCTCTAACAAACCTTTCGTCACGGTCCATTATATTATGGCAGTTAGGTTTTGTAACATGGCTCCATTACACACTATGGTCCCTAAATATAATATTTTGAATTGGAATAACCAAACGGACCGGAATGGGAAAGGTCATGTTGAGATGTGTAACATGACGTGGCATTGGTTAATTACGCCGACACCATGCTAGGGAGAGGGGTTAGTTTGTAAACTCTCTATTGATTGGTTGCACGCTTCCTTAAAATCGTCAGAGCTAGACAGTGCTGGTTTCATGCGCTGATCCCGTGGCATTGGGCTCTGCCACACCTAGCAGTAAGGTCAGTATCTATGTGGTAGGCTAAATCTATGGATGATAGATGGAAATAGGGGATGATTGCTTAGTTAGGAAAGAATAATCCATGGGGCTGATTCTCTAATGATGAATTGTAGCTTTTTGAGATATTTATCTCACAGTACTGATTTGACATGACACTATATTTGAACTAGAATTTGTATAGCTTTTATCCAGCAAGCAAAATAGGGGAACTACTCTGGGATACTTATATTGCTCTCTTATAGGGGTCAATGAGCAGTAATATCTCTGAGAAAATAATACCTAATTGTTGATTTTCATGATATAAGAAATATTTTAAAAAATATTGTATTTTATAGATGAATTAGGGGTACTACACCACCAAGAAAAGGGACTGATCACACATGAGGAGATTGAACTGAAAACTCTATTGCACACTTTCTAAAGATTTCATGTAATGCGCACGTGAGTGTAATTTTATTATAAGCCAGATGGGTATTTCTGAAAAAACAAAATTAAGCAAACAAAATTATGTTATTATAAATTACAGGAGAAAAATTTACGTATTTGAAATGTTTTTTAAGGTTGTATATAGGTAGGGACTTCTTGTACAATGTGGTTTGGAATTATTTTGCACATATCATGGTAATGGTATCCAATTGTAAATATAGACTTGATATTAGTTATGGAAGAAAGAAAAAGAAAAAAAAATTTGTTTGTATGTGTAGGGAGTTATGTTATGTTATGTTATCTGCGTTTATATAGCGCTCAGCTGCCCCAGCAAAGAGGTGTCCCGGCGCTGCCAGCGTCAGAAGGAACAGGGCGAGAAACAGAGCAGGTAGGCGCAAGGAATATGCAGAAGGACAAAAAGAGACTAGGCAGAGGGAAAAAGGAAAGTTTTGATTGCTTTCCTAAAGTCCAGCAAGCGATCCATGCTGCGGATCTGGGGAGGCAAGGAATTCCATAGCTTGGCAGCCAAGCAACGAAAGGATCGTCCCCCGGCCCGAAGGCGCTTCACACGGGGGACTATAACCAAATGCTGCCCCAGGGAGCGCAGCTGGCGAGTGGGGACATACAGGGCTAGTAAGTTAACTAGGAGGCTGGGCGAAGCAAGCTTCAAGATCTTAAAAGATAAGCAGAGAGCCTTAAATTGGATCCGCTTGGCCATGGGTAGCCAATGTAACCTCCGGATGGCACCAGTAGAGGGACAATTAGGTGGGAGCCCCAACAGGGCTCTGGCAGCAGCGTTTTGGACACGCTGCAGTCGCATTACCTCAGCCTG
This sequence comes from Calotriton arnoldi, assembly GCA_963921515.1. NCBI lineage: Eukaryota > Metazoa > Chordata > Amphibia > Caudata > Salamandridae > Calotriton > Calotriton arnoldi. The sequence goes on from CAWUFW010022615.1 coordinate 41,557, forward strand.
ATTAGCCTTGGGGTCTTGGGGTTTTTATGTAATTAGGTTATGTTGTGTTAATAAATAAGTGCATACTGTACATAAGACAATATGGTGTAAATACATATCGCATAGCAGTGATGTATGTTCTTTTAATTTACAGCCCTGATGAAGACCAAGGGGACGAAATGCGTTGGCTGGGCTGATTGAAAAAAGTTTGTTGTCTTGAACGTAAATAAAAGTTAGATTTCGAACTTACTCGCAAGACTCCTGAAAATTCAATCCTGGTGTACTTTGTATATTTGATACATGTGTGGACTCTTTGGAAGTTATTTCTGCTTAAAATTGAGCACAAATATATTGGACACAATTAACTCTCCTTTTCAACTTGTTTAGTTGATTGATCCTTTAATTGTGGTTTCTTAGCAGTGGGGCCATGAGAAGTAGAGCGTAAAAGTTTAAATGATGATTATTATTACACACTAATGCGACTTTAGGACCTACACTGCTGACGCTCATTTCTTTGAGCTTTCCAAGGTTATTTAAGACCACTAAAATCACCATAAGGGTTGTCTTCATTAGTGCAAGGTGCTTCACTTAAATAAGTGTGCACCATATACTAAGCCAGCCTCCTACAAACATACGTTGTTATATATGCACAAATTTGAGAACTAGTTGCCTCTTCTGTTGTGCTTACATTGGTGACCGAAAACTATGTGTTTATTGTCTGGCTTGGCAGTGCAGCTGTCGCCAGACAATTATAGGAGTATCACTAGAGAGGGGCATTAGCTCCGCCCACATGTTTTGATTGGGCAGAAGTTGTGTGCGTCCACAAAAAAATGCCTTCCACACAGCTGTGAACATTTTGTTTATTTGTCCAGCACCCTGAGCTTGAACTTGAGATATGTAACATTGCAATGCTAATAAAGTGTCTTGGATAACTAGATAATTTATGGTGCTTTTCTCTGGCAGCAGCACAGATGGAAGTAGGACAGTCATTAACCTACATGCTTTTTTAGGACTGACTTGACAGTGCAACTGTCACCTGGCCTTTTAACCTACACCAATATTATTCAACAGCTCTTTCCACAAATACATACATATTACCATGCTATTTACTTGTAATGATTTATATTACCATACTATATTCCTTTATAGCGAGACTATTGGTATTGCCAGTGCTTGTTAAATCCTGTATAAGGTAAAATTGGTGTGGGCTGATCCAAATTAAATGTAGAAGTGTTTCCTCACTCAGACTGCAGTCTAGAATTAAATGAATTGGATAATTTCCATGATTTTGTGCATGCAAGTGTGCCAGAATCTAAACTTCATAAAACCCAGTCCAACGCTTAGATCTACAGGATCAATCAGATATCACTGAGATCCTGGACAGGCATAGCTTGCCATCACTGTTTAGTTGGTATGACTCAATGATTTCCAATCATCCTTAAAACACTGCAGCTTAATATTGTTTTTAATCAGACTTTCCTCACGATAGATAGCTAACTGTGAGACCTAACAGCCTATACAATGTAAGAGGAGCATCCTGTCTTCAAAAAAATATGTGTCTAATTACCATCCTCATCCTTCTTCCTCGCACCAGTCATGACAAAATATGCATTCCTGCTCCTATGCACAGCGTTCATCCAGTGAAAATAAAAGACGCAAAAATGACCCTTCCAATTTGGCCGCCACAGGAAGATTGTATCCTGTGACCCATATATTAGGGGCTAACCCACTCTTACTTTCTGGGTTCCCAGAATGGTGTCATCCAGGATCAGCTAAGTGTGCATTTTTGTGAAAAATTGTGTTTTTGCTTGAGGGGGAAACCCTCCTCACGCAACAGCCACAATACTTGTCAGGGTGAACCACAAAAAGTCACTAAATTAACCCTTGTTTAACCCTGTGGTAGCTTGGCACAAAAGCAGCCAGGCTTAATTTAGAGGCAATGTGTAAAGTATTTATGCAGCTCTTAAACAGCAATAAACTGAAAACACAACATAAGAAAAATCCCACACTAATTTAGAAAAAAAAGAGTACATTTTAATAATTTATTTTCACCAAAACGACAAAAATCCAATCAATAGAACCAGAGTTATGAATTTTTAAATTTTAAAGTAAAAAATAGAGCCTAAAAGATCAAAGCGCCAACCGCAGACATTAAGTCGCTCAAGCCCAGGGCAAAGTCGAAAGTTATGGACTACCGCCATGGAGCACAGTTCGGATACACAAAGTGGATTGGGCCTGGTCTCTGCTTACTTTTCGACTTAAAAGAATTTTTTTAGAAAATGGCTTAGATGGTAAGGATCAGTGGTGCAAGGCAGCCGGCGGTGTCTGAGGAGGAGTATTCGTCGTTGGGGAGCCACTGGATGAAGTCACGGTGAAGATTTCTATGTTCAGACTTAGGGGCCGATTCGATCTCGGCCGGTAGGGCTCCGAATCGGATTCGGCTTTACCGGATCCGATTCGGAGCCCTGTTTCCCGACCGAATCGTACGCGGGTCCGGCTGAGCGAGTACGATGCAAGCGCCCGTGAAATCGCCGACCGACTCGTACGCGGCTTCAACACGCTCCGACCGACTCACACGGACCCGACTCGCACCGCGCAATGGAGACGTTCCCCGGCCGGGTAAGTACGATGCGCGCCGCGAGCTGTCCGACCGAGCCGCGCACTCCGGCACGAAAGAGCAGTCGGAGCCGTACTTTGGGGGTCCGTGTCGGACCCCCCTGTACGCGTAGCCGCGCGAGTCGCACACAGGGGGGACCCACGGGTCCCCGCTACCTGTGCGTGTACGGCGCGAGTTGCTTCGCCGCATACACGCAGGAGGGGGCGCCCTTGTCCGCCTCGCACCCATTGAGTCAATGGGAGCCCGCGTACGCGTTGTACGACAGGCTCCCATTGACTTCAATGGGAGTCCGACCGAATCGAGTCCGATGGCATACGTGCGCATCGTACTCGTTCGGTCGGGCTGCACGGGTCCGATTCGGTCGGAAATCTCTCCGGGTCCGGCTCGGTCGGAGAGATTTCCGGCCGAGATCGGAATCGGCCCCTTAGTCTCTTGTACGGAAGCCGAAAATCTCCAGCAGGTCAAAGCTGCAGACTGTCGCCGACAAGGGCTCCATGAGACTTGATACCCCTTCTATGGGGAGCCGCTGAACAGGATTTGCTACTACAGAGAAAAACGGAGTGGGAGCTACCATGAAGTCGGGCCAAACAGGGATGCACCTTGGCCAGAACGGCGAGCAGACAGGTACCTTTCTCCTCTCGGTTGTCAGGGCAATTTGTGGCTGAAAATTTCCAAGTTTTGGATGTGGGCTATCTGGACACCTTTAAAACCACTTCCAAAGATCCAGGACTTGGGGGCACCATTTGTAGGGTTTGGACTCACTCAGGCTGGGTCCAGGAATGCGTTCAAGATAGTTGGAGCCTTTCCTGTCCTTGAGGTCCTGATCAGGAGGCCAGCTAACTAGCCCTTGGATTCACTCCGGAAGTCTTGGGTTCAAGCAGACAAGCAGACTTCAGGCAGAAGGGCAGTCCTCTTGGTGCAGCAGGGCTGTCCTCTAAAGTACACAGTAGGCCACACGCAGCAGGGCAGTCATCTGAGAGTCCTTCCATAGGTCCAGTAGTGAACTGAAGTGTGGGTCTGAGGGTCCTAATTTTATACTTGGTGCCAAATTTGAAGTGGAAGAAACGTATGTAGTTTTCCTCCCAAAGAAGTGTTGGGAATGTCATTGCCTCCCTGCTCTGGTCCCAGGATTTTGGAGGGCACAAAAGGCTAATTTGAAGTTCTTTGTGAATGGGCTGAGGCAGCAGCTTTCGAGTTGAAGTGGGGCTGTGCACAGCTCCGCCCACCTATCCTGCCAGGATGGAGCATCCTACCAACACCCAGTCCCATTATTGTGGGACTTTCTGGGAGGAATACACATAGGCCAACTGCCAACTAAACCTAGTCAAGTGACCCAGGAAACAGGCTGCAGGCCCCAAATGGTTAGGACAAGAAAATGTCAACTTTCTAAATGAGAAAAAAACTTAGTGGCAACCCTGTATTCCTGGGAATCTGGGTATGTCTAAATCTAAAAAATATCGATTCCCTCGGACAGAGCTATTAGCCTATGCTCTCTTGGCAATCCACAATACCATAGAAAAAACCGGACATTTGGTTATATTTGTACAAATGTAATCCTACTGTTTTGATAAGATAATAACAGCAAGAAAGTTATGTGCTCCAAAATACGGGGCAGTGCATGTAAATAGTGACAAAACCAACAAATAATATTTAAACACACTGTTGACTGTTTGGCAAAGTCATTTACAACAAATCACCATTATTGAAAGTTCTGTTTGTTCACTCCATATCAATTCTAGTCAACAGGATAGATAATCAACGTTTCGACTTCCTACGGTAACTTCAACAGGGTCTTCATCAGGACAATTGATTGGCAGCAACCCATAAACCATTGTTGTGGTATACAGAAAAGGATCAATCAGTGTAACGAAACTCCAAAAAACTGGGTCCCAATACTATTTGATCACCAATTAATTGAAGGAAATATGGAGCCGTTTTATTGTACCACTTAGCGCTTCGATTTCATTTGGAAAACAATGTTTCTCACAAAAGACTCCGTCCAGAGGATCAGTGCTGGCTACACATATTGTGGCAGCTTCAGCGCTGAACAAGGGTGTTCCGTAGTCTCCCTCCCAACTGCTAACCATAACAACAGATGCCAGAGGGCTAAGATGGGAGCAATGATGGCCGATCATACATTTCAAGGTCTGTGGTTGGTGTTAGAATACAGCAACTCATCAAATTGAAAGGCGCTGACATCAATCCACAGAGCCCTTTTATCAGAACTGACAACTAGTCCATAGGGGCGTATGCTAATCACCTGGGGAGCACCACAGCCAATTTTTCTTGTCACCCTGGCGGAACAAATTGGAATATAGGCGGTGTAGAATCTTTTGTGGTTGTCAGTGATCTATCTTCTGGGGAGGAAGAATTATCATGTGGATCATTCAAACCACACATTCGCCTCCTCGATAGATATGGCTCTATGTCCCAGGATCTTTCATGTGAATATGAGGAGATTCAGACTGCCTAGCCACCCCTCGCCCCGGTTGATCTGTTTGCTTTTCTCCAAGACACTCTTTCCTCCCAGGTTTTGCTGCCTGGTTCTATCTCAAGGGGCATGGAGGCTCTCAGCTTTAGGTGACCCAATGATCTCCTATATGCCTTTCTCTCATTTCCCCTCACTGGCAAGGTTCTGGCCAAGACCAGGGAGGAAAAAGTGAAAATTCTGCTGATGGTTCCCATTACTACAAAAGATGGCGGTGAGCCCCCCTTGGATATTTCCACTCTCAGGTTTCCTCTTCACCCCGACATATCTCTGTTATATCTCTCTCTGGGGGTCTGGAAATTGAAATTCAGAGGTTAGAGGGTTTGAGTTGTTCAGTAAGCATAGTCCTAGATATTCAAAATTCCAGGAAGAGCAGTTTGACGGTCTATAGTAGACATTGGAAAAACATTTCTGCGTGGTGTGGCTCAAGGATGTTTTTCTTTACTTATGCAGGTGAAGAAATCTTGGAATTTCTCCAAGATGGCTATTTTTTAGATCTGGCTGTTATAACACTGTGCAGCCAATGGGCTGCCGTGCAAGCCATCAGATGTCTCACTCTGGCTGAATTCAATCCTTTAGCTTCATATCTTTTGAGAAGCTTTCATATAAGGAGACCAGTAATTCACGCTACAGTACCTTCCTGGGATTTACCTTTTGTATTGAATGCCTTGCAGACGTCTCCGTTTGAACCTCGTTCAATGACTTCCTTGAAGTTTCCCACTTTAGAGTTGTTTTTCATTGTAGCAGTTACTTCAGGGTGCAGATTGGGTGGCATTGGTGCCCTTTTGGCTCATGATCCTTCATAAGGTTTTTTCAAGATGGTGGTGTTGCGTCCAGATCTGACTTTCTTACTTAAGATTCCTTCCACTTTACACCAGTCTTAGGATTTTTTGTCCAGCCACTTCCACAGAACAGGAAGTTCAAGGACATTTGCTAGACATACACAGGGCTCTATTAATTTACTTAGAGAGAGCTGCTGTGTTAGCAAGGTAGATTCCTTATTCATAACATTAGGTCTAGAAGGTAAGGGGCACCACCCCATGTGTCCACCTTGAGGCGATGGATACAATTGGTTATTTCCTTGGCTTACCTCAGGGCAGGGGTTCCCTTACCTAGCAACATTCAGGGTCACTCCACCAGAGGTATTTCCTCGTCCTGGGCAGCATTCAAGGGTGCCTCTCTGAAAGATATTTGTGCAGCGGCCACTTGGTCTTCCCCACATACCTTTATCTTCCACTATAGGTTGAGAATGGGAGATGTGCTGACCTAATCTTTTGGATCTGCAGAATTGTCAGCAGTAGAGAAATAGTGTGCCACTATCTGAATATTTCAATAAACTCACTATCTTGTTGCATCCAGTTTCTGTGTGGTGTACCAATTGTTTCCTTATTGTATGGTTTGGGGATACGTTCATTCTGTCATGACTGGGATGAGGAAGATGGACAAGGATGGTAATGCTGTGATTATTTACTGGTAATCTTCATTACTGAGAGTGATAGTCTTCCTCGTCCCAGTCCAACTTTCCCTCCTTTACCTTCTGTTGAAGAGTTGGTGGTAAAAATTGTGTTTATTCAAATCTGCTTTGTACTGCTGTAAGTCGCAGTGGGTTACCCCTCCAATAGGGGCACAGAATTCTGTTTTCCTGTGATGGCCATATTGGAAGTGGCACTTATGAGTTTTTATTTTCACTGGATGAACGCTGTGTGTAGGAGCAGGAATGCCCATTCTGTCATGACTGGGATGAGGAAGACTATGACTTGGAGTAATGAAGATTATCGGAAACTAATCGTAGCATTATCGCTCCTTCAATTTGGTTTCTGCTGCTAGAGTCACTCTCAAGGAACACTAGAGCTGCATGTAGTAAAACCGTAGAAACCTATGCAGATAACACCTCAGTCAGGGGGTTGAGCACACAAAGCTCAGCAACACATCAATAACTTAGTGAGCCAACTTGTGGTTCTCTAAAGTCAGACAATATCCCTAACAGGAAAAGTAGGGACAAAGTCCACATAGCCTCCACATATAGTGGCTATAGCGGCATGTCTACAATAGCCATCCCATTATTGTTGAAGCTATGCCCCAAAAATCATGCGTACCACTGATGCTGCCTAAGTCAAGTAGCTTTTAAAATGAAAAAACATATTTTAAGTGTTTGTGAATTAAAAGCTTCAAGTGTGATGTAAAATTAAAGTGCATATTTTTTGTACTTGCTTAAAATACTCCAAAATCGTAATGTTTTCTTTATGCCTGTAGAAAGCTTGTTGCTCTCAAATTTCAAAAGCATAAATTTAAAAACTACTACTTCAAAACCTTATCTCTAATGCTGTTGAGGAGACATATTTAGGGCAATGCACAATGCAACAGAAGGCACAGCTGGTGCAAAGAAACACAGGCAAGATGTTTACAGGTATTTGTGCAAAACCTCAAACTTGAGGAACACATGCCTCTCTTTGACTAAAAGCCCAAACTACAGCCAAAAGCATTACTAACCATGGACTGAAGGTGAAAACAACCCGACAGATCAAATCAGAAGCCATTATTCACCAACAGTATGTAACATGGAAGAAGAAAAAGCTGCTGAGACACTTTCTCCTAGACTCCTACAAAGACATTGAGGATAGGCAAAACAAGGTTGTTCGCTCGCTTCTCCACCTTACCATTAGTACTCCTCTAATTCCCAAGTTTTTAGATGTTGCTCTAAAAAGAGTGGGGGGCCTTGCTAGACTCAGGCCTCTATTATATTGGGTAGGACTTTGGACTACTGAGGGGCTGCTGCTGTACCGGAGGGCAGTAGAGGAATTGCTAGCCCTCGATACAGGCTTCACCTTTCCATGGTTCAAAATGTTCGCTATTGATTCGACAGATTGGACCTTGGTTACTTCTGGATGGACCATGGCTCATTGGTGGACATGTCCAAACTGCAATTGAAGGTCCGTTATTGGGAGTTTACTGAGGCTAATCTTCTTTGCTCCTCCACTCATGGTCGGTTGACAGTGCATTTTTTGTCCATGAAGGACACATCCTGTTATGAAAACTTTCTTTATCTACCACCTAAGCAACTGGCGAAATTGCCATATCTAAAATTTTGCTATGACACACTCGAACTAGGGTCGCTTATGGCACTGCGGGATGCTAGCGGGTGTTCCGGCCATATGCCTACATGTACTCTGTGCTCCCAGGCTGAGATCGAAACAGTCCACCACGAGATATTCCTTTGTCAAGCATATAAAAAACCGAGAGGGAAGTGAATACGCCCAGTGTGTAATTATCTCGGAGGATGGAGGTACCTGGAGGCATTATGAATTTTAAAGAGTGATACATCTACTTACACAGTCTTTGCTGTAAGCAACTTTCTATTTTCAGTAGGCCTTATAAGGAGGGCGTACGGCCTTAAACTTTAGTTTGCTGATTTATAGTACTATTCAAACTGGATGGAATAATTGTGATTGGCCATGGTAATGTCTGTCCTGAGGTAGTTTATGAGTCATGGTAAGTTTGTTGTGTATACTATTATGCTACATCCCATCTTCAGATAGGAAGGTGGAAGTAGATTAGGTGTACCAGCTTATAGCTATTTTGCAAATGTGCACCTTTTATTCTTCATTACGTATTTTATGATCATCCTAGAAGGGGATTTTATGTATAGGTTGTATGCTGCTTTGTAAATGTTTATAATTTTCTATTAAGGTTTTTAAAACATATGCTTTTATGATTAACTTACATGGATCAATTCTGTTGATAAAATTATACAATTGTATGTATTTGTTACAAAGGATTATTCTGTGATTGCAAGTTTTATGGAAATAATAATTTTCCGAAATAAACTTTACTATACCATTGAGGATAAGCCCTACCAGGTCCTTCTGTCTACAAAATGGGCTTTTCATGGCTACATTTGTGTGGTTTTTTTGTTCCCTGCTGCTCCCCCTTCCCAGATGTTCTTCCTCTTTGTCATCCCTAAGATATTGCCCCTAAATCCTTCTCTACATTTGCAGAAGCACCATTAGTGAGATTCCCCAGTCTCTCCAGCAGTGTGCCCCCCTCCCCAGTTTCCTTCCTTCTTCCCATCCCAGTGCACCCCCCTTTTACCAGCATCTTCCTCCTGCATCCATCATCCACTTACCTCAGCTCTTCCTCCACCCCTCCACCGTTGTCCTTGACCTTCAGAGTAGCCCCCTTGGAGACCACCCTTCCTCAAGATCTGATTTTCCTTTTAGAGATCTACCTCCCCATCCAGGGTCTCCCTTCTCTTTCAACTAGTATCCATCCCCTTCTTGGATACCCCTCGCCTATCCAGTCCAACTGCCTCTCCCCTGCAGGTAACCCATTCCTCAGAGACTCCCCAGGCTTTGCCGCCAATGTCTCTTCCCATAGGTTTAGTCCATACAGCAGCCTATTTTCTCTTTATTCTCAATGGAATAATTCATCCTATCATACGAAAACAAAAGACAAAGATTTGGATGGAAAGCCTCACCCACATTATAGTGGCATGCTTCATCATCAGCTAGTCTATCACACCATAGTAGGGTAATACAGCCACGGTGGTGCTTCATAGTTGATGCCACCAATAGGCAGTCAATAGTGGTCTTAACCTCTGGAACAGGGACATCAGAATAAGTAATTCTGGCTATACAAGGGGTCCAGACCAAACAATAAAACTCTGTTTGTACCCTAGGAAGTGTCTTTATATAGTGGTTACACAGGGCAGGGTTAAAAGACAATTCAGGATGTAGTGATTCCTCAGAAAGTATTGAATACAGACTAAGAGGAAGACGAGGTCCTAGAAGAGGGGCCCTACCTCAGAGACCATACGGCCCAAGGCCTTTCCAAGAACCACAATGGGGCTGGCCAAATACATATGGATACCCACAACCCATGACGCAACCTTCCTTGCCCTGGCAATATCAAGCATGACCACCGTTTTTAGAGAAAGGCAGGGGGCAGGAAGAGGAAAGAGAAAATAACAAAAAGTTAAATGGGAAGACATGGATCAGACACTGAGCACCAGCATGAACTGACAAAGGATAATAATGCAATACTCAACCTGAACAAAAGTCTTTATCAGAGACACTGATAAGTGTACTCATCAAAGGCCTAGGCTATGTGCCTACTCCAAAGGGGGGCATTTTTAGGTTTCACACTGAAACTGCAAAATTCTTCAGGAAAATACAGGTACAGTACTTATTCAAACACCAGGCGAACCCTTCTGAGGTAGAAGACACAGAGTTAAGGAGGAAGGTGATTCTTTACACCCCTTACCCACAAAATACCACCTAGGGTGCTGGCTTTTGAAGAAGCAGTCATCAGTGACATAGACAGGTTGGGTACTGAGGCATATAAACATTTCCACAACATTACGAAAGCTGAATGACAAGCTATTACGCAGCTTTCAGGTGATGCAGATATTGTCATTGAACCAGAGGGTAAGAGGGGTGTTATAGTCATCCTTCCTAGAGAGATGTCTATAAATGGGTGCATGAAACTGACAAGAGATTCGACAAGGGATGTATCAGAGGAAGTGAAAATACTGGTGGATACCGGGTCAGAAAATAATTGGATTTTGGAAAGAGAAGTTGAATTTCTTTACACACCGCACCCTCGCACCTCTTACTTTTACATTGTTCCAAAGGTCCATAAAGGGGACCATCCCCCTCCTTGGAGGCCCATTGTCTCTGGCATTGACTCATCCCTTGAACCATTATCCAAGTTCTGTGATTGGTTCTTAAGACCGCTAGCAGAAAAAAAAACAACGTATCTGAAAGACGCAAAAGAGTTATTGAATATTCTGACCAACTTGAGATATGATTCCGATGAAGAACTGATGAAGAGACCTTGAAGGTGTGGACTCGATATTGTCAGGACTCCAGTAGGATTTTATAATACCCAGAGAATTTCTGATACTGCGCAGACCTCGCTCTCACAAGGAACTATTTTGAGTTTGAAGGTTAATTCCTTGTTCAGATCCAAGGTACTTCCATGGGTAGTACATTCGCTCCAAGTCTGGCGTGCCGATTATGTCCATGATTTTGAGGCATATGTCAATTTTTGTAGTAATAACCCTGTTTATGATAAGATCAAGATATGGAAGAGATATATATCGATGATATTTTTGTCATTTGGCACGGAAATAAGACAGATGCCTTGAAATTCCCAACATGGATAAACCGCATGAACAAATTTTTATGATTCACCTTCACTATCAATGAAAGAGAACTCAATTTTCTGGACTTGATCATTTTTGCAGCTGAAGAATACATAAAGACCAAGGTTTTCTACAAAGTTACTGATTAAAACAATCTTTTAAGTTTTGGAAATTTGCATCCCAGCAGTCTCAGGGAAATTCTCCCCTTCGTCAATTTCTGAGACTGATGCATAATTGCATTGACAAAAGCGATGACAAGAAGCATGCTAAAAAGTTGATGGCGAAGCTAAGAGTCCAAGTTTTGGCAGACAACACTGTTTCAAAAGGTAAGTCAATAGACAGCCTTCCCAATGTGGGATGCAGGTAAAAAGGCCTACATCTCATTATTATAAAGCCGCTGCCACCAGCCTTGGTTGTGTTAATGCCTGGACGTTGGGCATTTAGTTGCAATTATGAATTACTGTATGAACATCAGACACCACAGCTCGGGCACACACCGAGACAATTCCAGTTCTGTGTTTCTGATTATTGTTGTCTGCAACTCATGCTCTAACTCAAGGTTTTCCAGAGTTAATGTTTGCAAAAAGCAAACGCATGGAATGAACACTTTCTGCGGCTGCGCAGCACTCAGAAGGGGATCATGATACTTCCATTGGAAGTTTAAATACCAGCTACTGGCTAATGGGGCCTACTATTCATCCGGGTTTCGGTGCGCTGGTTTGGAGCCAGGGTCTATCAAACTAAACACCTTTCAACTTCTTGTTCAACAAGAAGAAAGTACATATCCTTGCACCTTCAGGCTATTCTGAAGGTAAAGAGAGACTTCCTTACTGGTACTGGAAAGAGTGGATGGGATCCAGCAGTTGCTCCTCTTCCGGGGCTACAGGTCATAGCCCTGCCACCTCTAATGTACCACATAGTGCTATGAGCCTTTCCCCATTCTGCTAATAATTTAACTTAGCAGTGTTCCTGGAATTGTGTTCTCATGAACACTGCCAGTGCGCAGGTCAGCCCTCACGGCCTCTCCTCCAAGCTTCTGAAAACCGGAAGAGGAGGAGGAGGCGGCTAAGAAACAATCCATTTGAGTGTTGTTTAAAAACATAGCACTTTGTTACTGAATATCTGGATTGCGCATGTGAGGGGCTTAGTTCAACTATAAACCCCTCAGACAGCACAGTATGTTTGCTAAAATGGGTCTGTCAGGGCGCGCATCAGTGCATCCCTGAGGCCAATGAGGAGCCACACAGATCAGCAAGGGCAGCTTCACCACCACTGTCCCAGCTTTTTATAGGGCTGTGCTTCCAGTCCTATCAAGAAGGCGGGAGAGGGATTGAGGTGGGTCTTCCTCTTAATCCTGGACTTGGCGCTCTCTCTGGATCCTCGTTGGAAATCATGGCTTTCTGGTTCCAATGTCCAGCTCTGGATTCCTGCTCTGCTACTGCATGGAGGCTTGGCGTTACCAGCAAAGGAAAAAAATAATGCATTGTTGTTTCTCTGTGCCCGTGTGATCGAAAGTGTGTTTGTGAGTGATTAAGAGCCAATGAGATTGAGTGAGAGTGTGTGTGTTTATTGTGCTTGAAGTGTCAATGAGAGTGAAAGAGTGTGAGAATCATTGAGTGAGTGTTAGAGTGGGTATGAATAAGTGAAAGTGAAGGTGTGGAATTTAGTAAAGTAGTGTGATTGAGTTAGAATAAGTCTGTGAGGGGGAGATTGTGAGTGGGGGTGGGATTGATCCACAATTAATGGTGCAGCAAGTGCAGTTGTACCAGGGTCGAAAGGCCTCACAAGCCTAGTGTAACCTATTTATTAAAGCAGAGCACTTGTACCCCAGTAGTTTAAATCAGAGCCCCTGGGCACCAGAAGGGGTTAGTGAGGGTAAGTGTAGGAAGCTGGGTTTCTGTTGCAGTAACCCCCCCACTTTTTGCCAGACTACTGATGCGGTTTGACTTGATGTGCCCTGGGTCCCTGTCAATCAGGTTCCCAAGGCCTGTGTTCTTTCCCAAAACTGTACCTTGTACCCCCAATTGGACCTCTCTGGCCACATGTCAGTCCCTTGTAAAAGGTACCATGGATACCAAGGGCACTGTGGACAGGGAAGGCCTCTAAGGGCTGCAGCACTTATTGTGCCACCCTTAGAGGCCCTGTACCTTTACACACACTGCCATTGCAGGCTGCGTGTTTTGGTGCAGAACAAAGTGGAGAGTTGACATGGCACACATCACTGTGTGCCATGCCTACAACCCACTGCCCTGACATAGGTCAGACACCCCTCTAGCTGGGTGCGCTATACCAGTAGTGAGGGTACAGGTGCATGAGCCCTGTACCCCTACAGTGTCTAAGCCAATTCTTAGACATTGTAAGTGCAGTAATGCCATTAGGAGTATATGGTGCTGGGAGTTTGTCAATATGAACTCCACAGCACCATAATGGCTTTACTGAAAACTGGGAAGTTTGGTATCAAACTTCTCAGCACATTAAACCCACACTCTTGCCAGTGTGAGATTTAATGAAAAATGCACTCAGAGGGCATCTTAGAGATGCCCCCTGAAAAACGACCAGCATCTAGTGGGTTCCCTGACTGGTACACACCAACCGGCCACCACGAGACATGTTTCTGGACCCCTGGGGTGGGAGCATTCACTCCCTGAGCCCAGAAACAAAGCCTTTCCTGGGCGGAGGTGGTCATACCTCCCCCAGGCCAGGAAGAGCCATCTGTGGCAGGGGAGCTTCAAAGGCCTTGCAGCCTTTGTAATGCGACCCCCAGCCTCTCCTGCTATCAAGATCAGGCCCCCTTCCTGTCTCCCCTCCTTTTCGGCGGGAAGACAGGAGGGAAAAATTAGCCAGCCCAGAAGGTGTACCCACCGCTGCCAACCCCACCCTCTCAGGTGGGGGAGGCAAGGTGAAGCCTACTCTTCAGTGCCTGCCATCTTGCAGATGGCAGGCACTCCCCAATCAGGATTAGGGATTGTGCTCACTCCCCCATGTGGGGTGAGCACACCAAGGGTGTAGTCACCCTAAGGTCAGTAGCCCATTGGCTACTGACCTCGTGACCCCTAAAAAGCCCCCTAAATACAGTATTTAGGGGGCAGCCCTGAACCAAGAAGACAGATTCCCGCAACCTACGAAGAAGAGGGACGAAAGAAGACGCCCAGCAGAGGAAACTGCAGAGAACAACTGACTTGGCCCCAGCCCTACTGGCCCGTCTGCAGTATCCAGAGATCCTGCACCAGAAGTCACCTTGTCCTGCAGCCAGCGGCTTCCAGAACCATGGGAGGACTGACTGCCTTCAACAAAGACCGGATCTCCTGTGAACAGCAGCTCTGTTCAAAAGAAAACTCCCAAGACTGACTCTGAGCCTGCGGAGGACAAAGAAACCCGACGCCTGGAACCACCACTGCACCCGTCGCCTACGGCCCGAGTTCGAGTGGCCCACTGGTTCCAGCAAGGTGCCCCAGTGCTCCAGATCTCGAGCCCACCGTGGGTTGACCCCTCCAGGACTCCCGGACGTCGCCTGCAGCCTCTGCACGGAGACCCCCTCAACCGTGAGTGGCCTGGTAATGTGAAATCCAACCTCAAAAGACAGCCCTGCATCTGCCGTCCTGTGCCCTGGAGAAGACAACCCGAGATGCACCTACATCCCTGAGCCCGCCAACTTACCTGCCCAGCTGTTTGTTCCTCCCGGAAGTCTTCCTGGACCGAGCCTGCAGCTGAAAACCAAAACCGAAAATCCCCATTGAAAACATCAGGGCACCCGAAGCCAAACCAGCACCCTGCACCCAGCCGCCCCTCCGCCGCTGCAGGTGCACTTTTTGTGCTAAACAGAATCCCCCTTTGCCCTGAGCCTAAAAACAGGAGCTTTGCTCCCACAATCCAGTGGCCTGCTCGTAAGCAGCCACCAACCGGTGGCCCCCTATCCCCCATTGGATAACATTGGGCCTCAGCACTCTGCACCCGGCCGTCCTAGTGCCGCTGAGGGTGTAACAAGAGTGCATCCTTGACCCTGGGGGAACCCTTGTTCTAACCCCAGAAACTCAACCCCAAAGGCCGATTACTTAGCTGGTAACCGTTAACTTCATTTATCTCCATAGGAATACATTGACTGTTTTTCTCTGAAAAATGTTGTAAGTGTGGAGTTGATTTATTTTATGGAAACCTGAAAAATAACTATTGTGCAAAACGGATTTTACTTACTTTTTCTCTAGGAAATGTCCCAGTGTGATATCTAGGCATATCACACTGAGTAGAAAAAGTAATCTAAAAAGTAATCTAAAAAGTAACTAAAAAGTAGTCTGTACAGTAATTTCAATACCTTGACTTACCTGTATTTCAAACAACTGCATTTGAACTTGCATTCACTTGTAAACACTGCATAATATATTGCAAAGCATTTATTTAACTTACCTGTGCCAGGCTTGGCTTGGTTCTAGAAATAAAATAACTAAACAATATTTTTATACAAATAAAATTGGTCTGAGTTCAGTCTTCGAGTGTGTGACATCATTTGCTGATTGAGTGTGTACAACAAATGCTTAACACTACCCTCTGATACAGCCTTACTGCTCGCCCACACTACCACAAATAGAGAGTAAGGTGCTATCTACTTTTACCTCTGCCTACCTTTGCGGTTCCACTGGACTCTGTGCACACTATACCTCCTTTTGGTATAGTATATACAGAGCCAGCTTCCTACAGTAAGTGATTGTGAAAGTGTGAGCATGTGTAAGTGCATTTGTGAGTGTGAGTGAGAGTAAGAATCAGTGAATGTGAGTATATGGGTACATTTGTGTGTGAGTGACTGTGAGTGTAAGTGCATATGAATCAGAATGAGTAAGAGAGAGAGTCCGAGTTAGAGTGAGTGATGGGGAGAAAGAGTGAATGAGACAAAGGATGAGTATGAGTGAGAGTGAGTAAAAGTGTGTTAGTTAGCATGTTTTACGCTTGTGAGTCTACTGCTGGTCATAGCATACTCTAGAAAGTTTTTGGCTTATGGGGACACCCAGGATAACTTGCTGTCACTGGCACATTGAATAAACCATGAGAAAATGATGGCTCTGACAAACTGGGGAATTTTTGACACATGGGTTACCCACGGTATATGGGCAGTATCAGTGGCAAAATTCTGGTACTCACAAATATGTGTAATCTTTGGCATTAGGGCGTACACATGATACAATTATGGCATTGGCACACAAGGTAATTCTTAGCATATAGTGGGCACCCAAGGCAAATCTGGAAAACAATGAGGTGAAATTGTGGCTACTTTTACACCCCACTATTTTCTGGGATCACCAGCTGCCACTGACACATCCAGAGATTTCCCACCAAGTTCCAACAAACAAAAGAGAAGAAAGGGCTTGTTGTGGGTAGAAACTAGTTTTGTAGGGAGCAGCTGTAAATTCTCCCAGGCCACCGTACACATTTTAATGTCATAGAAGGAGCATGGGAAGGAAAAACATTCAAGTTGTCACATCACTTGGATAGGGTACACAGACTTGGCTTCATTTGGTAACAGCTGGGAGTAATATCTGATAGAGACATCTAGCTGCAGATTCCTTAACTTGTGAATTCTCCCCAGGTGTCAGACTGGATCCGGAAATTTTTCAGCAGTATCTCTGCGCGCCGGGGGACGGCATCGTATGGCTCCATGATGACGTTGACTCCGGATGTGACGTCAATGGAGCCATATAAGTCCCCTCTGGTGCGCAGACATCAATTTCTTCTTTTCTGTACTGTATTGCAGAGAAACATATCTCTTCGCGTTTTTCAGCCTGCTGTGACAATTTTTTCATCTGAAACAGTGTGCCAGCTCTCTATGCCTTCTGGGTTTAAATCCTGTGAGTCTTGTGCTCAACAGATGTCGGGTACGGCTCCTCATTCCATATGCATGTGGTGTTTGGGCGAGCACCACAGCGCCAAAGAATGCGACGCCTGCCAACGGCTGAAACCACAGGTGTTGTGGGAGCAACGGATGAAGCTCCTGACGGCGCGGTTGTCGAGGACTTCCAGTTCTCCCAAACCGCGGTTCACTGCGGTTTGGCAACAGCAGCTGCTCCAGAGGCCGGTCTCATGGGCCTAGCTCTCCATCCAGTGAATGGTGGAAATGGTCCAAGTCCCCATCCACATCAGACAGTAAGAGTCGTCGTAAGAGATCAAAGTCGCGGTCTTCCGGGGCTTCTTAAATGCATGACATGAGATTAAGCGGTTTCTCACGATCTTGTGCCCCACTTTTCCTGAAGCCGGAGCGACTCAGGCCCAGATGAAAGAGCATTAAGATGCTCTTCATGTCATATTTGGGTCCTCACCTTCTCCTGGAGTACCTTCGGGCCCCAAGGATGTGATGGGTGCAATGACTCAGTCCTCGCTGATGGGTCGATCCTCGGTGGCAATTACGCCCTTGGACACAGTGACGTTGGTGCACAGCCCTTCGGGGTTCACACTTGTGGTGCCGACTGACTCTGGAGCTACTTCGATTGTTCCTCCATTATATTTTCTGAGAGCGCCAGAAGGCTCCAAACTGTAGGCGGTGCACATACCTGATGAGCATCTTGAGGTCTACATCCCTTCGGCTCCTTTTGTCAGTTTTGCCATCGACGCCGTCCGATGCCCTTCCACTTTCTCATCCCGAGGTCCATACGGCGCGGTGTTGGCGTCGATCGACGTTGTTTACGGAGCCGATAATTCATGGTTCTGTGGGTGAACAGTTTGTGGAAGGAAATGAGGAAGGGGTTCCTTTTGTGCATCCAGTGCATAAGATCCTACTGTGATGGATAGCTGGATTTCCTTCTTCGGCAAATTTAGAATTATCCCCGGCTTCTAACCTTCTAGCTCCTCCTGGCCTTGCCTTGAAAGCCATCTTTTCCTTGGCAGATATGTTAAAAAGAGTGGCTGAAGTTCTACATTTTACTCTGCTTTCGTTGGAGAAGTCTACAGACCCCCTCATTGAGGTTCTTCATCCAGGTCAGTCGGGGACTGAGCCAGTGTGGCCCTTTTGTGAGGCATTATATGATATTTTACTGGGGGCATAGGCTTGACCTGATACTGGTGCACCTGTGAACCGTACTATTGCCCACAAGCACCGCCCTGCCACCGATGAGCCTGCTTGCCTTCTTCGTCAACCGACACACCACAGTTTTGTGTCTGAGGTTGCTACAGCTTCCCAAGATGTGGATAGTATTCCTCATACTCCAATTGACAAAGATTCCCGAAAGCACGACTCTTGTGGAAAACGTATGTTCTCTTCCACCAGTGCAGCATTACGTTCCATTAACACAAGTAGCGTTCTTGGACGTTTTTCTCATGCCTTATGGGATTCGTTGCAGCAATTATTGCCATTGTTACCGGAGGCTAATAGGAACGAATTGAGTCTGTTGATTTCGGATGGGCAACAGGTGGCTAGGTTAATCATTAGGTGTGGAATAGACAACACTGATTCGATTAGTCGATCCAAGGCGTCTTCTGTGGCATTACGCCGATGAGCTTGGCTTCTTTCTACTGGATTTTCAGAGGCACCCCAGTCAGCTTTCATTTACAAGCCATTTGATGGCGTTCATTTATTTGGTGCGCATGCAGATGCCGCTTTGTGTAGGTTTAGGGAAAGTCGGGGTGGCTCAGACCCTTAACCCTGTTCCCTTCTTTCAACTGTTGCTTTATTTTAAGGGAAATGTTCCTATGTATAAGGCTTCTCTTGGTTTGTAATTTGGCTCAGAAACTGCATTATGGCATGCTTTTTGCAGTGTAACATCACCAGATACTGTGTTCCTGCCTTTGCAGGTCTCATTTTTTAGGAGTATTCTTGCTGTCGATGACTGGTTGTCTTTCTTTGAGACCCTACATGGGTTTTTTCCTAACCGCAGGTAGGTTTTTCGATTATCTCTGCTGAGGAGCTCCTCACTCAAGAGATTTGATTCTATGGTTTCTTTCTGATATGAGATTGATTACCTGTGTTACCTGCTTGTAGAAGCATTTGCAATAGGCTTATTGCCTTTTTCATTTCACTAAGTATAGGTCCCTGTTGGTGCAGGACCTGACCTGTTATTTCATTGGAACTTTCATTTCTTCGATCATGGTTTCTGTCATTTAACTTTTTGCCTTAATTCATCAAGTGGTAATCCTTAGATGTGATGGTACACAGCTTTTAGTTCTCTTCTTTTGGAGCATTTTACCTCCACTTATTTTGGAGGTGTATTCTTCAATTGTTGCAGATGGCGATGTATTTATTCTTGATGCCTTCCATTTGTATGGCATCAAGGTACTCTTATTCCTGCAGGGTATCCATGCTCCTCCTGTAGAATAAAGGGTGTATCCATCTATGTGGATTTTTGGTGTCTCTTACACCTACGTTGTTTGTGTTCCATTTTAATGGTTTCTTTTAGAGGAAACATCTTTTCTAGTGTTCTTCCTTAAGAGCATGTTACACTTATCACTCTTAAGTTTAAAATGTTAGGTTGGGAGGTGCTGCCAATTACCACTTTTGTGGGTGGCAGTCTTTCTTTCCTTCTTTGAGTGATCCTCATCCGATTTCCTGATATACTAAAGCTATTTAGTAATTTGAAGGTAGGACTCTTTTCGGTCTCTCACTTCAGTGTTCTGTTATTATGTACTGTTGTGGAGCTCCAACTCGTTTCTATTTTTATAGTGTGTATTTCTATTATGTTTAAGCAGGTTTTCTGATTGTACATTTTTGATATAATTCTGCTCTTTGTATGGGAGCAGATTATGTAGCAATATTTTTGCCTGTCTCTAGTTAGGAGACAGTGAATGTCTTCCTTACTGGCCCTTACATGTATGGGGTCCGTATATTGGCGTTCATATTCATTGGGCTATGAGTATGCAGATTTGCATAGTTGTAGGAGGCTGGCTTAGTATATGGTGCACACTTATTTAAGTGAAACACCTTGCACTAATCCAGGCAACCTTTATGGTGGTTTTAGTGGTCTTAGAAAACCATAGAAAGCTCTCTAAGTGGTAGCTGTGGAGAGCAGCCTTCAGGCTTAGTCCAGAAGGAGTGTTAAGCAGCTTGTTTTACATGGGCTAATCATATTGTGTAGGCTAAACGAAAAAGAACCACACAGTGTAGTTTTAAAAATAAGTATATTTATTATACATACTCACTAACACATTGGTATATCTCCTACTCGGAGATATCAACACAATACACACAATATTTGAAACGTAAACAGGTAAGTAAGCACAAATACACAGTGGTCTCCAGGGGTAGGCCAAACCATATACTAAAGAAGTGGAATGCGAACTGCGACCGAAGCCGGGACTTGGACCAGAAGACTCAGAAGAGCTGGGGACACAAGGAATCACCCAAAGTAAGTACTGAGGAACCCTACAGAGACTGTGTGCAGAGTGGAAACACAGCTGCGTACTCGATACAGGTCAATGGGACAGTAGCAGTTGCAGTTTTAGAGAAGAAGAACCCTTCCCAGTGGACCCTGAAGAAACCCGGTGGAAAACAGAAGGTTGGAGAGTCACCCCACCCGTGGATACCCCAGGAACCAGGATACCTACACCAGGGAAGCCAGGTGCATAGGTGCGAAGTGACATTGGAAACTGCCGAAGACCACAGTGGAGGACTTCAGGAAAGATGTCGCTGGTGAAGAAGGTGAAAGAGTCTGGTGGAATCCAAGGAAGGAGTCTTGAAGAGGAGTACCTGCAAGCCGAGGGGACAGAGTCTATGCCACTCGGAAGTGACCAGGAGGCCCGGAAGACTAATTACCACCTATAACAGAAGATGCAGGAGTGATGACAGTGACCTTGTCGCTGCAGCTGTGAGGACCAGGCGACGCTGTGGAAGACCAGGAGCAGTTCGCGAACTGTCCCAAGTCGGGAGTCAAGAACCAGGGGGCCGGTGTCCAGCGGGAGCACCAACAAGCCTTGGCAGCAGCAGCAGACGTGGTAAACAAAAAAGGAGCAACTTTGGGACTAGCAAGGTCCAAGGGACTCACGAATTGGAGGAGAGTCAGAGCAGGCCCTGAGCAAGCAGTGCAGCCCACTGAAGCTAAAGAAGACTCTCAAGAGGACCCACAGGCTGAAGGCATAGAAGTCACAAGAGGACCTTGAGCAGCTCACCAAAGATGCAGGCCCACGGTGCAAAGGACGTGGAGAGGATGCTGACCTTATTAGGACAAGATGTTGGAGGCTGGAGCTTCTTGTAGTCCGAAGATCTCTGGAGTACAGAGCCAACAAGCCTTGGCAATGGCAAGTCAACACGGTACACAGGGGTTCTGTTCCAGCGGTTCTGACGAGAGATACTGGCCTCAAACTTGCTGAGAGGACAGGTTAGGCCTCGAGGGATTTGTAGAACAACCACCTGTGTTGCTGAGTCTTTCGGAGTCCGTAGGACATCAGGAGCATCAGACTGGTCAGCTTTGTTGCGGTGCCTGCAGATGCAGGGGAGTGACTCCTTCACTCAAAGGGGGATTCCTTCAGGTGTTTTTGATGCCCACAGGCCTGGAGAAGAACCTGGATGAAGCGCAGGCACAAGCAACAAAGAAGACTTGCAGAACAGCGAGACCAGGAGCAGCAGGAGTCTTCCTTGGTGCAGTCTTGCTTCCAGGCGAAGTCCAGTGAAGTCCAAGGTGCCCAGATGGTCGAAGTTGAAGTCCTTTTGGGTTTGAATCTTGTCCCACGACAAATCTGAAGAGCCACCCACAGGTAAGCCTTAAGTACCCTAGGAATAGGGTTGGAACGATTCAAGGGTCCCTCCCAGAGGAGGGCCTGGACAGAGGGGAGGATACTCCCATGTCCTTTGTGCAGTTTCATGCCAGAGCGGGAGCCAAGGGCTCCCTGAACTGGCTCAAACTGGAGTATGCAAGAAGGGCACCAAATGTGCCCTTCAAAGCAGTCTGGTGGTGCTAGCAAGCACCCCAACCCCAGCCCAATACACTAAGTCCTGTCTGGTACGTGGTCACACCTCCCATGGGACAGGAAACCTATTGTTCTACCTTACCCTGCTTGAGCTCAGCTCAGCAGCAGGAAGGCAGAAACATGTCTGTGGTCGGCAACAGCACTAGCTTGCTGTTAGACCCTGAAAGGCTGGTACCGGGAATACAAGGGGGCACCCTAGGGGAGCCCCCAGTACATGGGATCCTACATCCAACACTGAAATTGGTGTTGGGGTAGGATTCCAACATGTTTGATACCAAACATGACCAGTTTCGTTGCTGCCAATATATAGTTAGACATCTCGTAAATGACTTGATGTCCACTATATGTATTAAATGGCCTACTGCACTTACAAAGCCTGGAGAATTGACTCCGGAGTTTGTAGGGGGTGTCCTGTTCATGCGGGGCACCCTTACACTTATCACCTAGCATGCTGCCTTCAGGATTGAAAGGCCTGCCTTAGGTGTGACTTAAAGGTTTTAAGTGCAGTGACCTCAGATATAAGGAAACCTATATCTGTTGTAAGTGGTTCTAGCATCAACTTATACAGGCTGCAATGGCAGGCCTTTAGTCACAGTTTGTGTGGTCCCTCATGGGTGGCATAATACATTCTGCAGCCCATGGGAGACCTCTGGTGTACCTATGCCCTGGGTACCTTAGTACCATATACTAGGGACTTACATGGATACACCAGTAGCCAATTGGGAAGGTACCAAAGTACTTACCACAGTGCAATTTAGGGAGAAAGCACAGTGACTGGGGTCCTGATCAGCAATCCCAGTCAGACTTGTCTAAAACCACACTGACATCTGGCAAAAGTGGGGGTAACCATGCTAGAAGGATCCTACCTTCCTTCAATAGGTGTTTTGTATATATGTGAGTACACATATTTGTGGCAGATGTATATTTATATTTGTATAATCATTACCGTTCTGTTGGAAACAGTTGGTATTGGATTTTAGATACGTCTTTTCTAGCTGACAGCTTATTTCATATATGCTGTTGTTCTTCCATTCCACCTCTGTGGGGTTACATGCTAGGTGAGCCTCGCAGTTCGCTTTGGCAGTCATTATTTATATTCAAGGATAGATCTTGATTTTAGCAGCCCTTCTGCTTATATTTCTTGTCAAACAGTTCCATGGATACTTCTTTTTTCATGTTCCGCCATCACCTTGTTTAGCAATCCCTAGGTATCTCAGACTCATGGTTCTTATATTCTGTCAGTGATTGTTACATATGACAAAATATGATTATACATCTTCAGCTGTGATTATGACCGTGCTTTCATTATGCCACATTTTGGTGGCAGACACCATTGTTATAAAAAGCAAAAAAAGAATGACTTTGGTGTCTTTTACTCTGGTCATCCTGTTCCTGCTGATTTACCTCTAGATTAGCGGTCCGTTGTGAGTTCCTAGTTCTCACTGTTTTGCTACCGAAAACCTTACATTGGTTTGGCGTTCATTTCACCTGCGGACTTCCTAATACATGGTTTCACTTCATCCTTTGGGTCATGTACTTGTTGGTTCGGCTGACGGTTGTGTATGGATGAAGCTTGTTCTCCTTCTCCGCAGTCACATTTTGCTGTGCCTACAGGAGGTTTCACTTTACTTACCGGTGCTGGTCTCTTTTTAGATTAGACCGGCTGATCCTTCTAGTCTAAGGGTTCTTTTACCAGTTGGGGATTGAATACTATTGTCTGACTGTTGTCAGATGTTTTCTGACAGAGTTTTTTCTGTTTCCCTTGAGGCTTTGGCATTTTTGTGCCTGTGGGGTTGTTTTCTGATTAAATTGTCTGTGGTTATTGCCACATTTTTATATAAAGAGCCATGCTCTTTTTCATCTAATTCCTACGTATGTCTGGTCTTGGTTAATTTTGACCAGCTGGTTCTCTTGAGAACTCTTGTAGGATTAGTTTGCAGACCCTCCTCCGAGTAGCTATAGCTATGATATTTAATTCACAAGTTAACGAATCTGCGGCTAGACTATGGGGCCGATTCTGATGCGGGTTGGAAAAGCTTCCCGACCGAATCGGTTGGGAAATGGTTTCCGACCCACTCGGATCGGGAAAGTCCGACCGGCGGAGTAGGATGCATCCGGATGCTTCCAGATACGATTTGGTTGAACTCCCATTTACTTCAATGGGAACATTTGTTCCTAACCGCATCAGAATTGGGCCCTCGGTCGGGAAGGCACGTTCCCGATCCGATTTGGAAGGAGCAAATGCCGTTAGGAGGCCTTCCTAACCGCATCAGAATCAGGCCCTGGGTCGGGAAGCTTTTCCAACCCGCATCAGAATCGGCCCCTATGTTTCTACCAGATACATTGTTACCAAAGGTAAGTCATTTTTCCATCAGGGGACAAATGAGAGAAATGATTACCCCATTTTCTTGCGTGTTTATCCTTGTGATCCGATTACAGGCAATTAAATACAAAGAACTTCGCTACAGAAATTTAGGGTTGGTAAAGATGGGTGGGTGATGGATTCAATCTTCTCAATGCGATGTTCTTTTTTTCTTTTCATTCTTCTTGTAATCTCGTTTTTTTCTGTGGCCTCTTTTGAATGAAGGAGGATATGCACTTGTGTTTACACTCTTTAAACATAATAAAAACATTTATGTACAAAAAAAAGTAGCCTCTCCTGCCTAAATGGGGAGCACTGACATATTGGGTAAACAGTATGTCCCTTGACCCCGAATCCTTCGAATCACTCTCAACCATGCCTTCTTGACTCATAAATATGTGAAACCCAGCACACTCTGCACACATGTACATCACACCATGGAGGGGGGGAACAAAGACCTAATTTATAGTACATTGTACAGGTTGTTTTTTTTCTGGGGAGATTTGCAGATGAAAAGGCTTTTGACTCTCTTACGAGAAGCGGCTGTCACCAAACCTCAGTTTGCTCACCGCCTGGTATGAGAGGGCAGTAGCCACCGTCACTAAGGGTGAGGGTACACTTTTGGTGACATTTGTAGCCATCCAGCTTTGCTATTGAATGTGACAGCAAAAGGGTAGAGCACTCCCAGTGGACTATTAGAATGCCACATCTACTGGAACAAAATCACATGGCAGAGCAGAATAGAGTCAATCAGAGCAGAGGGCCACAGTTTCCCTGGCCATGCAAGGGCCTCTGCCCCGACCAGCCTCAGTTTACAGGATCCCAGTATTCCGAGCAGGCAGTGAGAAGCACCTCTGTATGGATAGACAGTCCTGTCAGCTGGCATTGACCAGGCAACGATCATGTCGCTGCATGGTTGCAGAGGTAAGCATCTCTGTTTGTCCAAATCCACAGGTATACTCTTAACTTAAAGTGCCCCTGACAAGCTCTGCGCTATGCCAAATTGTAAGCTCTTAGATTGTTTGCCATTTATATCCTTGTACTCCGAGTATAAGTAGTGCTCTGTTTATATTTAGATGAAAATCGTTCACTTAGATTTCGTGCCCAGTTTGCTCTCTGGCAGCGGATATTCTTCATTTGTCATGCTTGGACGGAAATTGAAGTGACTCAGGGCTTGCTTTTGGCTCGTGTGTTGTTGACACAGGGAGAGACTATTCTGGCCCATCGTCGGCTTGTTGTTACCAGCATGGGAAACAATGCTGCATTGGTGCTACTGCAAAGGCAAGGGGAAGCGCTTCTAGGCACTGGACAGCGCAGCCACAGATAACCCAGAAGAAAGTCAAAACTGAATACAAACCGGACAGACAGTTGGGTTCCAGTACAGCTAGACTTAGCCTGTGTATGGGCTCCCTATCTATCTATCTATCTATCTATCCATCCATCCATCCATCCATCATCATCCATCCATCCATCCTCGTCGTCATCATCACCATCAACATCATCCATCCATTCATCCACCATCATCATCATCATCATCATCCATCCATCATCATCATCCATCATCATCATCCATCCATCCATCCATCCATCTATCTATCTATCTATCTATCTATCTATCTTTCTATCCATCCATTATCATCCATCCATCATCTATCTGTCTATCTATCTATCTATCTATCAAGAGTTGCATGAGCCATCAGGCGTTGCTTTCACTGTAACTAAAAGCATAAAAGGGTGACCCTATGTTAGTGATGGGTTTCAATAGGCATAGTCTAATAGTGTCTAAACGGGGTCTGCATGCAAAATAACTGCAAGACAGGCTGCATGTGTGAAAATCCATTCATTGATATCTTTCCAACACAAGAGCAGTCAATAAAAGTGCAAAGCTACTAGGAACAGGGTCGTTCTTCTGCCCAATAAACCGACAAGACACTGCCAATGAGTCATTCTAGGAGCCGTGATAACAGGGCCAGCAGCACACCACATGATCACCCCTTCCACAGTGTATATCTGCCCTAGTTAACGGGGATCCTCCGGGTCAGTGCCAGTTGCTAGTCTGGCTATAAGTTTAAGGATAAAGGGCACCCCAAGAAAGAACGGGTACGCACTGATATGAGTGCCAACACTTGTACAGAGACAGAGCTGAATGTTTCTATGTCTGGAAGTGCATGGGCAGACATTTCTATTATGTGTAGGAATTTTTATAGAAAAGAAAATGTTTACAAGGAAAAAGACTTTCTACAAAGAACATAAGGCCTATGGCCAATCTTATTCTATTGGGAAAGTCCAGGTGTCCTGGGCAGACTGTGTCTCAATGGGCTCTGTTTAATACATCTAGTTATTGGGAAAGAGATCTAAAATGATGCTGTCTCTAGTTAGCCATGATACGTGTGCTAGCCATAGTTTCTTAACAAGCCCATATGCAAGGCTGGACATCTTAGTGGGTTTGAACCAAGGTGCTAAGATTCAAGTAAAATGGTGCAAGGCTCCAAGAAAATGAAAAAAACACCATCCAAAATGAAAAGGCGTCCCATACAATGTCCAGACTAAAATATAAAGGTACTAGCGGAACAAGCCAGAAATTTGATATCCACTTAAGTGATCTATCATTGGTCAGGCACTTGATATTGACAATGGGATGCAGCTCGAAGGTGAGACCAGATGAGATATAAACTGGTGGTACTTTCACTGATCACGACCCGGCCGCAGCTCCGAATTTGCTTTGCTATAGGATTTTGACCACCACTGGGTCTCAAAGTACTTCGCAGGGTGCAAAAGTGACCTCAGTAAAAGCTTCAAATATCAAGTGTGTCCTGCTAAGAACTTTTGTCAACAAAACTCTTGGCTTCAGGAAGACCCAGAATTCGACATATCCAGTGCTGTTGATCCCATTTCAATCACAGCATCGAGCCTTGACCCACTGGAGGATCGCGACTTCCACTGATATCCCGCTACCATATTACAAGTGCCATAAGCTCCAATACTACTGAAATGCGGCAAAGGAGATATTTGCCCTGTTTGTAATGGAGGATCCTGTCTGCCAAGCTCTAAGTAAGACCCTGTGTCCAAAGGTATAACAGTTGACTATAGTGAACTGCTTGATTTCACTGGTTCCAGCTTCATCGCGGTCAGCTTGAAAAGGCACCTAGGACTCAACTGCACTCTAGCGATATAGACTAAAATTGACTTTTCACATCCTCATTATTTTCTATTAATGTTTTTTACTTATTTAGGAAAAAGTCATAAGTCCTGATCCTCTAACATATTTTTGTCGTTTTTTGGTGTCATTTTAATCATTGAATGTTTCTTGTTTGTACTGAATTTATTTAGGAATTCTATCTCATTGATGTTTTGACTTTTTTGGTTTTGATGTTGCTAAAATACTTTACACACATTTTCTCTGAGAGAATACTCTCATTTTGAGCCCCTGACGCCAAACTGAAACCTGGTTTTCTGCCTAGACACTAGATAGCACAACTCTTCTCCTAGCTAACAATCCAATTTCCTGGAGTCCTTATGTACTCTGTGTGATCAGGTTGCCATGTTGACAGGGCAGGATGAATGCAACATGATAGCAAACCACCATCTTCTCAGGCTCTTGTTATTTCGTACTTTGGCATCATAGGTCATACACACAATTTCATGGTCGCACAGATGCATAAAACATACTGGTTCACTGACAAAATATCGAAGTTAAAAATATAGAAGTAAAAAATATCGATGTAAAAATATAGAATGCAAAAATATCAACTCCCTATACTTAACTAGGTAAGTACAAAAATATCGGAAAAAAAATATCGATGTAAAAAATATAGTTGTACAAAATATCGAATATATATATATATATAAACAAACAAATGCCCGAAAGCTTTTGAAGGGGCACTCGACAGCAAGCCTGCCTTCCAGCATTATCCCTTTCACATTGCCTCTTCATCCCGGTAAGTTTATAGCACACCCAACGCGTTTCAAAGCAATTCAGCTTCTTCATCAGGGGTTCAGCTTATAACCATGGCGCAGTGACAACTCCTTTTATGCACGCAGTAATTTATTAATTAGTAGCCCCACGTGGGCCGCGCTAAGTGCGCTTACAAGCGGACTGCATGCTGGGACATGTGGTCCATGGAGTAAACAGTTACTTCCCTAAGTGGGTTCAGAGCGCCAAAGTTCAATAAAAGCATTATTTCTTTCCTTGGTAGGACACCAGGTGTAGGGGCAATCCTCTTCTTACTTTAGGCATGCTGCGCTGCAATGAGATCACGCATTGTTGCGGGCTCCAGCCTCTGTATCTTCACAGATGGTGCTCCTTCTCACGACATGGGCCGCCGTGTAGAAAATAAACAAACAAATGCCCGAAAGCTCCACCATCTATATACAGACATAAGAGGCTGCTGCTGGAAACGATTTCCTGCTGGATGCAGCACAGAGTTCCGAAGTTCAAAATAGACTTGCCCTAAGTGCCACGAGTCCTACCAAGGAAAACGAGTATGCTTCTAATATGGACAAAAGGAACTGAACCCACTTAGGGAATAGTAAGGGACTCCATGTCCCAGCATGCCGCTCTACACTAAGCGGGCCAACTGATGGTTGTAATTGATTAAACACATACTGTTGCCATGAAAATAAAACAAGGATTGGCCGTTCCTTTTGTTTTAAACAAGCGAGCCCCTGACGAAGAGGAGCAATTCCTTGAAACGCGTTGGGCGAAGAATTATTGCAACGTGACATTAAGGCAAGTCCATGTGAAAACCGGAGGTTGGAACTCTGTCGAGTGCCCTCCTGAAATGCTCTTGGGCACTTTGAGGAACATAAATATATATATATTCACTGAAAAAACCATAGGTTTTAGGGACAGTTATAGTTAGTTGGACATTGCACTCGTACAAAACCCGTGAAATTCCCCCGTTATAGTTAGTTCAGCTAACTATAACTCGCGCCCCCGCAATGCACTGCTGATGACATCACATATTACATCACTCATGACATGGTCAGTGACATCACTGATGACATCACTGATGACATCTCAAATGACATCACTGATGACATCATCCAGTGACTGTGTGTTTCTGTAAAGTTTAAATATGTTTAATATATATAGGGAAAGGCGTATTGAAGAATGAGTGGGTGTATAAGTGTCTGAATGGATGATTTAGTACGTGCGTGACTGACTCTACAAGTGAGTGATTAAACGTATCTTACTGAATGCATGGGTTAGTGACTAAACTGTGTGAATGTCTGTATCCGTCTGTTGGTGTGTAAGTGGATGCATGGATTTGCGAATAGCTACATGAGTGTCTATATGGGTTATTGATTGGTTCTATGAGTATCTGTATGGGTGCCTGAGTGTTTGTGTGGATGGGGTGTGTGCGACTGTGCATAGATGTGTGAGTGGGTGATTCACTGGGTGGATGGTTTCAAGAGTGCATCTGTGATAGACTGTATGGGTGGGTAAGTGTGTGTAAGAGTGTGTTAGTGAGTGAATGTATGTCCCAGTGGTACATGTGTGAGTAACTACATATGTGAAAGGCAGTATATATTTGTATTGGAGTATATAAATAGCTATAAGCGAGAGTGAGTGATTGTGATAGTGGCTGTATGGATGAGTGTGTGCTTGTATCAGTGATTGTATAAGAGCGTAACAATGTGCTAGTATTTGTATGATTAAGTGAGCTGGTGTGTGTATAACTGTATAGGTGAGTAAATGGCAGTGTGTTTAATTATTTGCATGACTGACTAGGTGTGTGAGTACCTCTATGGATGAGTGGCGGTGTTTGAGTGTCTATATAGGAGTAAGAGTGCATATGATAGTCCTGTACTGAGTGACCATAAGTATGAGTGACTGTACGGGTGAGTGAGTGGATGTGTGTGTGTAGACCTAAGAATCAGTGAGTGGGTATGTAGTTATTGGTGTTGGAGTGTCTATGGTTTTGCGAATGGCACTCTGTAATTTAGATTGGGTGTATCAAAGGTTATATTAGGGTGTGAGGAGCTGCATCAGATTATCACGTGGATGATGTCATCAGTGATGTCATTTGAGATGTCATCAGTGATGTCATCAGTGATGTCACTGACCATGTCATGAGTGATGTAATATGTGACGTCATCAGCAGTGCAATGCGGGCGCGAGTTATAGTTAGCTGAACTAACTATAACGGGGAATTTCACGGGTTTTGTACGAATGCAATGTCCAACTAACTATAACTGTCCCTAAAACCTATGGTTTTTTCAGTGAATTTCAAAGGTTTTTTAAATGCTAATTTCTAACTATAACGTGTCTGAAACCTATGGTTTTTTCAGTGAATTTCAAAGGTTTTTAAAATGCTAATTTGTAACTATAACGTGCCTGAAACCTACGGTTTTTTCAGTGAATTTCAAAGGTTTTTTAAATGACAATTTTTAAATGTATTAATTTTTATATTAATTTTTTTCACACTGATTTACTACATTTTTAGAAACAATTTCTTTTACATATTTTATTTTTTAAATTACATTGTAATTACATTATACATTACATTACAAAAAATACTTTCTCAGAATGAATTACTTTAGTTTAAATACTTTGCACATAGGCAATAGACTTTTAAGTACAGTAGTTACAGTTGTTGCAATGGGCAACACATTTTCATACACAATGCAGCATTCAGCTCAATGTGAATTTCTAGTTAAATGCAATTAGTTACTTTATGGATTACTTTTCTAACCACAGGACTGGATCCTAGATTCAGTCCTGGTACATCTCCTGTAAACAGTTGAGTAAAAGCGTTTTGGTTACAGTCGTGATTTTTAAGGAATATTATTGTATTTTAAAAGTTGACACTTAGAAACTTTTTCTCATAGAATCACCAATGTTATCCTATGGAAGGAAATTCACTTAGCAGGTAAAAACTGTTATCGTTACTTTTTCTTACTCAGTGTTGGATCCTGGATCCAGCACTGGTGCATCTCCTGTAAACAGTTGAAAGAATGCGTTTAAGTCATACAGGCGATTTTTAAGGAATATTTGTAGTTTGTGAAAATCGACACTTTGAAACTTTTCTGCTGAAAACCAGACAATGGATTCCTATGGAAGAAAATATAAGTTACTGGTAAGTACGGTTAAAATTACTTTTCAGGACCAGTACTGGGCTGAAAGATACAGCACTGAGGTCTCTCCTTATAACAGGTGAGTAAATCGGAATTCGTATTTCGGCTGATTTTAGAGGAATATTTGTATGTTTCAAAAATCAACACTTAGAAACTTTTTCAGCAAAAAGCAGGCAATGATATCCTATGGAAGGAAATGCAAGTTACTGGTAAGTACGGTTAAAATTACTTTTGAGGATCAGTACTGGGCTGAAAGATGCAGCACTGAGGTCTCTCCTGATAACAGATGAGTAAATCGGAATTCGTATTTCGGCTGATTTTAGATGAATATTTTAAAGTTCCAAAACTCCACACTTAGAAGAATTTCCAAGTGAAACCAGTCAATGTTAGCCTATGGAAGGAAATTCAAGTTACCGGTAAGTACGGTTAAAATTACTTTTCAGGACCAGTACTGGGCTGAAAGATACAGCACTGAGGTCTCTCCTGATAACAGGTGAGTAAATCGGAATTCGTATTTCGGCTGATTTTAGATGAATATTTTAAAGTTCCAAAACTCCACACTTAGAAGAATTTCCAAGTGAAACCAGTCAATGTTAGCCTATGGAAGGAAATTCAAGTTACCGGTAAGTACGGTTAAAATTACTTTTCAGGACCAGTACTGGGCTGAAAGATACAGCACTGAGGTCTCTCCTGATAACAGGTGAGTAAATCGGAATTCGTATTTCGGCTGATTTTAGAGGAATATTTGTATGTTTCAAAAATCAACACTTAGAAACTTTTTCAGCAAAAACCAGGCAATGATATCCTATGGAAGGAAATGCAAGTTACTGGTAAGTACGGTTAAAATTACTTTTGAGGATCAGTACTGGGCTGAAAGATGCAGCACTGAGGTCTCTCCTGATAACAGATGAGTAAATCGGAATTCGTATTTCGGCTGATTTTAGATGAATATTTTAAAGTTCCAAAACTCCACACTTAGAAGAATTTCCAAGTGAAACCAGTCAATGTTAGCCTATGGAAGGAAATTCAAGTTACCGGTAAGTACGGTTAAAATTACTTTTCAGGACCAGTACTGGGCTGAAAGATACAGCACTGAGGTCTCTCCTGATAACAGGTGAGTAAATCGGAATTCGTATTTCGGCTGATTTTAGATGAATATTTTAAAGTTCCAAAACTCCACACTTAGAAGAATTTCCAAGTGAAACCAGTCAATGTTAGCCTATGGAAGGAAATTCAAGTTACCGGTAAGTACGGTTAAAATTACTTTTCAGGACCAGTACTGGGCTGAAAGATACAGCACTGAGGTCTCTCCTGATAACAGGTGAGTAAATCGGAATTCGTATTTCGGCTGATTTTAGAGGAATATTTGTATGTTTCAAAAATCAACACTTAGAAACTTTTTCAGCAAAAAGCAGGCAATGATATCCTATGGAAGGAAATTCAAGTTACTGGTAAGTACGGTTAAAATTACTTTTGAGGATCAGTACTGGGCTGAAAGATGCAGCACTGAGGTCTCTCCTGATAACAGATGAGTAAATCGGAATTCGTATTTCGGCTGATTTTAGATGAATATTTTAAAGTTCCAAAACTCCACACTTAGAAGAATTTCCAAGTGAAACCAGTCAATGTTAGCCTATGGAAGGAAATTCAAGTTACCGGTAAGTACGGTTAAAATTACTTTTCAGGACCAGTACTGGGCTGAAAGATACAGCACTGAGGTCTCTCCTGATAACAGGTGAGTAAATCGGAATTCGTATTTCGGCTGATTTTAGATGAATATTTTAAAGTTCCAAAACTCCACACTTAGAAGAATTTCCAAGTGAAACCAGTCAATGTTAGCCTATGGAAGGAAATTCAAGTTACCGGTAAGTACGGTTAAAATTACTTTTCAGGACCAGTACTGGGCTGAAAGATACAGCACTGAGGTCTCTCCTGATAACAGGTGAGTAAATCGGAATTCGTATTTCGGCTGATTTTAGAGGAATATTTGTATGTTTCAAAAATCAACACTTAGAAACTTTTTCAGCAAAAAGCAGGCAATGATATCCTATGGAAGGAAATTCAAGTTACTGGTAAGTACGGTTAAAATTACTTTTGAGGATCAATACTGGGCTGAAAGATGCAGCACTGAGGTCTCTCCTGATAACAGGTGAGTAAATTGGAATTCGTATTTCGGCTGATTTTAGAGGAATATTTTAAAGTTCCAAAACTCCACACTTAGAAGAATTTCCAAGTGAAACCAGTCAATGTTAGCCTATGAAGGAAATTAAAGTTACCGGTAAGTACGGTTAAAATTACTTTTGAGGATCAGTACTGGGCTGAAAGATGCAGCACTGAGGTCTCTCCTGATAGCAGGTGAGTAAATCGGAATTCGTATTTCGGCTGATTTTAGAGGAATATTTTAAAGTTCCAAAACTCCACACTTAGAAGAATTTCCAAGTGAAACCAGTCAATGTTAGCCTATGGAAGGAAATTCAAGTTACTGGTAAGTACGGTTAAAATTACTTTTCAGGATTAGTACTGGGCTGAAAGATGCAGCACTGAGGTCTCTCCTGATAACAGGTGAGTAAATCAGAATTCGTATTTCGGCTGATTTTAGAGGAATATTTGCACAATGGTGAAGGGAGGGGCGGGGCCTGAGGTGACATCTGTGCAAACGCGCCCCGTGGCGCGTTTTAGGTTGGGGGATTAAGTCCCCTTGAATCATGAGGGTCCCTACGGGCCAACTAGCCCACCAGGAACCTCCAGTATGCCAGGGGCTGCGTTGCAGAGACATGTACAGAGGCCACACCCCTTTTACACCTCTCTGCAACGCAGCTCTGTGGCGCTTTCTGGATGTACCTGTTGGGCTAGTTGGCCCCCAGGGACCCTCAGGATTGAAGAGGATTTAATTCCCCATCTTAAAACGCGCCACGGGGCCTGTTTGCACACATGTCACCTGGAAGCCCCGCCCTCCCTTCACCACTGTGCAAACGCGCCCCGTGGCGCGTTTTAAGTCGGGGGATTAACTCCCTTGAATCCTGAGGGTCCCTGGGGTGCAACTAGCCCACCATATACCTCCAAAAGCACCATAGAGCTGCGTTGCAGAGAGGTGTAAAGGGGCGTGGCCTCTGTACACCTCTCTGCAAGGCAGCTCCCTGGCGCATACTGGAGGTTCCTGGTGGGCTAGTTGGCCCCCAGGGACCCCCAGTATTCAAGGGGAATTGTTTCCCCTCTGCAAACGCGCCAGGGGCGCATTTGCAGAGTGGTGAAGGAAGGGGCGGGGCCTACGGGCCCGATCGTTTTTTTTTTTTTTTGTTCTCTGAAGGGGGCTGTGTGGCCCCCTTCCTTTTTCCTATTTTTAGGCCCTGGGGACCCCATCCCCCAGGGCCTTACCCCTTTTTTAAAAATTAAAATAAATTTAGAAAACGGGAAGGGGGCCGCGTGGCCCCCTTCCCTGGGCCTGTATTGGCCCCGGGGACCCCATCCCCGGGCATGGCCTCTTTTTTTTATTTGGAGGGGGCTGCGTGGCCCCTCTCCTCAGGCCATTTAAGGCCCCGGGGACCCCATCCCCGGGCCGGCCTTGCACTTTTTTTTATTTTTTTCCTTTTTTTACTTTGGGAGGGGGCTGCGTGGCCCCCTCCGTGGCCACCTATGGCCCCGGGGACCCCATCCCCCGGGCCTGGCCTCTCGTTGGGGACTGTGGGGGTCCCAAGCCCCCACAGTCCCGCTCGGCTCCCGTGTCCTACGGGAGCCGGCATTGCTTTACACATGGGGAGCAGCTAACATGCTGCTCCCCATGTGGAAAGCAATCGGCTTTGGATATTGGAAGAGAGAGCAGGTTTCCTGCTCTCTCTTCCAATATCCAAAGCAGTTTGCAATGACAGGACGGGAGCCGCGAGGCTCCCGTCCTGTCATTGCAAACAGCAGTGTCCCGGGGGTAGGCACCCCGGGACACTGCAGGAGCCGGCTCTGGGGGTGGCGGTCCCCAGGGCCACCACAGGTTTCCAGGAGGGCCGCGCGGCCCCCTCTCCTTCATTTTGAAAGCCCCGGGAGGTGGTGGTCGCTCGGGCTTGGGGGTCCAAAACGGACCCCCATTTTAATTTTTCTTAGTGCCCCGGGAGGTGGTGGTCCTCGGGCGTGTGGGGCTGGAGCCCCCCACATAGGTTTTTAATTTTAAAAAAGAAGCCCCGGGAGGTGGTGGTCTCCGGGGCTGCGGGAGGGCTCAGAGCCCTCCCGCACCATTATACATAAAGCCCCGGGGGTGGTGGTCCTCGGGCTTGGGGGCCCTTAGAGGCCCCCCACACATAAAATTAACCTCCCCCAGCATGCCCCCGGGACTTGGCCCACCGCGCTTCGATTTTTTTTTTTTCGGCAGGATTCGCGCACCCTGAGCGCATCCTGCCGATTTTTTAAAAAAATCTTTTTTTGGGCCCAGGGGTCCTTGTGGGACCCCTGAGCAAACCTAGGGGTCAGGGTGTTTCTACCCTGCCCCCTTTGTGCGCTTTGCGCACTTAGTTTCTGTCCCTCGGTTCTACCGAGGGACAAAATGGCTGCCAACATTTCCTGAATCGGAATGTTGACAGCCAGCTGACAGCCAATTAACATGCAGCTCGTGATCGGGAGGGTACGCGGACCCTACTCGGCCATAGATATCACTATCTTTTTACTTTTGATTTTCTCAGCAACTACTGAACGGATTTACACCATTTAACAAAAGGGTTCTTTCTGA
The DNA here is from genome assembly GCA_963921515.1 of Calotriton arnoldi. Taxonomy (NCBI): domain Eukaryota; kingdom Metazoa; phylum Chordata; class Amphibia; order Caudata; family Salamandridae; genus Calotriton; species Calotriton arnoldi. The sequence continues at coordinate 77,811 of CAWUFW010022615.1, forward strand.
ACCAAGAACTACCTCTTTGCCAAATTTGGTGTAATTCCGTTCAGCAGTTCGGGCTGTAGCCGTGTCTAAAGTTTCCTATGGAAAATTGCATGGGGAAAACGCGTTTTGGGACCCCCTTTTTCTCGGCCCCCGCTGACGAATCCCCCGAGACTTTCAGGGTAGGAGCGGACCGGAGCGGGCCACAAAGTTTGAAAATTTTGCGAAGATACGTCAACCGGCAAGAGAGTTATTTCAAATAGAATGTCGCGGATTTCCTATGGATAATAGGTTGTAACTATAACTATCTACTGGCGACCGCCAGTAGATAATATATATTACAAACAAAGAAACCCTGGCACTCACAATATTTCAGATTTTATTAATGACAGTAATCTGTCAGTCTAACCCAAAGAAAGAAGAAGAAAGAAAATTCCTCTTGACACTGGAAACACGGGAAGTGCATTTATCTAGACAATCATTAATTTATTTCATAAATAACAAAGTACCAAACTTAATACAAAAAGTTGCAAGGACTAGAACACTTGGCTGTTTTTCATGCTCTTTACAACAAGGACTTGACTATCATCTCCATCATTGTAGAGATCTTTTGACTGTATTAACAAGACTTAAGTGTTCTAGTCCTTGCAACAACTAATTATAAAGTAAGTAAAATTAATTTACTCCCCACACTGTACCCCTATAACAATAAAACCCACACACAAAAAATATAAACAAATACCCTAAATAAATATAAATTAATATTAATGATCAACTAATTTTTAACTAAACAAAAATTACTTCCCAACCTTTACCCCTATAAGCCCCACAACCCACACCTAAAATTAATTACACAAATTCCATATTTAATTTTCAATTAATTAATTAATATTAATTAACAACTAATTATTAATTAATTAAACATAAATTACTTCCCCCCCTTTGCCCCATAAACCCTACAACCCACACCTAAAAAAAATCACACAATTACCATAATTAATTATCAATTAATTAGTTAATATAAATGAACAACTAATTATTAATTAATTAAACATAAATTACTTCCCACCCATTACCCCTATAAACCCCACGTTTAAATATTTGGGAATTTGGGTTGCACTACTCCCTGAATTAGCATGGTTGCTCAACATTACCCCATTAGTGAGAAGGGCCAGGGAGGATCTCCGAAGGTGGCAGACCTCTGCCGCTTAATCCCCTAGGGAGAATCGCCCTCTTTAAGATGATGATTCTTCCCCGGTTTCTATACAATATCCAAAATACCCCGTTCTACCTTCCTCGGTCCTGGTTCAAGGAGCTGGACAGTCTCGCCACCAAGTTCCTCTGGAGCGGGAGGAGGCCGCGAGTGGCTCTTGCCCGCTGCCAGATCCCACCTTTTGACAGGGGCATGGGCATGACTAACCTATATTTATACTATCTAGCAACCCGCCTGCTATACCTGAACGACTAATTTAACGGGGGCTGGTCCGACCCTGCATACAGAATTGAACTGAATGACCTGGGGCTTCTCACAATTCAAACAATGATGTACGGGGGACCGATTCCCAAGACACTGCCGGTGGTGACACGATCAGTTCTGCTGGCTTGACGCGCTTCCCTGCGCCACAGCCAGTGGACGAAGAAGTTAACCCAGCAGACACCTCTCTGGCGGGGTACCAGGCTTAGGGAGGTGAGTGAGTTGGAGGGGTTCCGGGCATGGAACCTGAGTGGTAGTTCACATTTAGGAGACATATGGGTTGGTGACCACATACGCTCATTCCAAGAGCTGCAGACTCGATTTTCCCTCCACCCATCGCAATTCTATAAATATCTACAACTACGCCATGCCCTTAACACACATATACCAAATGGCACGACACTCCCAGAACACAGCCCCCCGGAAGCACAGACCATGATGGGAAACCTGGGGAAGGGAGGGGTATAGCGTATCTATTGCTCCTTAATCAATAACAGCCCAAACACCCTGGACCGGCTCAGGAGTCAATGGGAGACCTGGGTGGGTCCACTTGAGGAGGAAGACTGGAGGGATGCCTTGATGGCGCCTAAAACCATCACCACTTCAGCCAGGCTTTGTCTGGTCCAACTGTTCTATCTCCACGCAGCCTACCTCACCCCAAATCGCCTCTGCAGGGCAGGCCTAAGACTGACTCCGTCCTGTACACACTGTGGCCACAACCTGGCTGATTTTTACCACATGGTGTGGACATGCCCCCATCTTTCCCCATACTGGGAAACATTAGAAACAGAACTATCTGAGGTCTTGGGCTTGAAGGTTCCACACAACCCTCTAAACACACTCCTGGGGGTCACAGATGGGTTGGACGGGTCCAGGGTTGACAAATTGTTCCTGGGCACGGCCATGATGGTGGCCAAGAGAGATATCGCTGCCGCTTAGAAAAACCTAACCCTGCCTAGCATAACTAAGTGGCGCAGAGGGGTGGACTGGTGTGCAGCGCAGGAGAAACCTCTCTACGAAGCCAGAGGTTGCCCGTCCAAATATCGCAAGATTTGGGGCAAATGGCTGGGCCAAATAGAATAAGGGAATTTCTCGCCTCATCTTTTCTAATTCACCTGTATGTGCTCTTAGGGGAATTTGGATTGATATGTGTGCTGAAAACTCCATAGAAGTTACTATCACTATTGTTTAGTGGTGTTGCAAATGTGCTGTATTGTTTCTTCTGTTTATTTAAAATCAATAAAATTGAATATCAAAAAAAAATTACTTCCCACAATTAACACCATAAAATCTAAATTAAATAAATAAAAATATTCATTAATTTATTATAATTACATTACTTCCCACCCTATTCCCCTATAAACCCACAATCCCCTACAGAACTAAAAAATGCAAAATTTAATTAAAATAAAATTCATAACTACTAAAAATGTAACACATATATTAAAAACATAAACAATACTTATACAAAAAACATACATCACATACATTTAAAATATAAACTAAAATACATAACACTAATTAAAAATCGATATTTTAAACATCTATATTTCTGCAAACAATATTAATGACTTCTATATTTTTAAAAACAATATTTCTTACCTTAAATTCGATATTCTTGACCACAATATTCTTGCTGTCGATATTTCTGAATCACGATATTTCCAACTCGATATTTGTGTAAGTCGACATTTCCAACTCGATATTCTGTCTCAGCACCAAACATACTGTTCAGAGTAAATACTTAAAGAGGAAGTAAGGAATTTGTTATGTGTGACTTCCTGAATTTTACAGGGAAGAGTTAGTCTAACGACAATACAAAGAGTCCTCTCCTTTTGTGAGCCTCCCAACGCTAAGCAAAGTGATCTATGGGTCTGGAGAGACATTCCAGTGAACGAATATTCGTACCCTGACCAGTTGTTCTTAGGATATTGGCCTTTAGATTTCCCCACTTGAACTAATCCTAATTATGAGGCTGGCAATTTATCAGCTAGCCCTATGGCCTCAAAAATCATGAGCTGCAGCTGGCAAGAGAAAGTCATGTAATTTCTATCCAGTGCCTGCGATACATTCAGGTATCAGTACAACAAGGTATTCAAAGGGTACCAGAAAAACATGGCATCAACTGGTCAGATTATATGGACAAGCCTTTTTGCCCACGCATTTCCCACAGCCATAACCCTTTAAGCCAAGGTCTGCTCCCTGCAAAAGTGGATGCTGCAATCTTTTGTAAAGTTTTGAAATCCTTTGTATACCAAGAAATTATTTGGCTTTCTTCAAATCACCACAGGGGCAAAACACACTAAGCTGGCTTTTAGGCCCTTGTTCAGTATAAGTGGAACTTTCTATCTCCCCATAATGTAGTTGGCCCATTCATACAACCCTAGTCTAAATAATTGAAGTGCAAACAGTGACTCCATAAGCCCTCAAGGCAGAGGGTTCACTGAGATTGTCTCCTCAGTGCTTTCGAGTCATCATGAAGCCTTTGCATAGAATGACATTACAGCATGCAAAATATAAGTTGCAAGCACCCTTGTATTGTAGGTTACCTTATGCCACTGGAAGTAATAGGCCCCTCTGGTTATTGTTCCTAATTATTCTAATTAACCATATATTATTAAGTATGGTTGATCTCTTTGGTGCTGTATTGTTGTGGAACCAACCTACTCACTGTCAGGGAGTGGGACTGGAAGTGCCAGGTCAAGTTGGTTCCTGGGTGAGGAAGCGGTACCTTGAGACCATCTATGTCAAATGCCTTTCACTGAGCGAAGGACTGGCGACTATTGCAGATTGTGGACACTGACTGGATTCAAGCTGAATGTGTGATTGAAAACCAGCTTCAAACTATTTCTTGCGCTCTTATTTGAACTCTAGAGACTGGGGCTGTATATTCCTCTAAGAGTTCATGTGAAGGAACAGGACTGAGTCTGACAGGACATTTCACAGGTACATAAATGTTAATGCACAGAGAGTTCAAGGTATTAGATTGCAGAAGGCATGTGAATTGCTAAGTGTATAATGATGTCACTTATTTTCCATTTCAACAGTGGTCAAGGAGAAGCTATACTCATCTTCCACAAAAGAGTGTATAGTGACACAGCTGATGTAGTTATTCTAAACATAGTAAGATATGTAAGTGCACATGCAGTTAGCAAGTCATTTATTTTTCTTTATTTTTAGCTCTCATACACTCCCAGTTATCGTTCAAAGCATAGATAGTTGGTTATACACAGATATTACTAAGGTATATAATTTCACCATTAACATCATAAGGTCCAGCACTCTCCGCTAATATCAATTATAATACATCCGTTTAACAATATGTGTCATAGAAGCACAAAAATGGCAATTCAACAGAGTAGAGTCTTCAAAATTCTTTATTGATGTCTTCCTTATGACATGGAAAAAGACCGTAGCTAACGCGTTTCGTCCTCTCGGACTTCTTCAGGGCTACAAAAACATATATACATATATACAATTAGTTTACATTATTTACAAATTTACATACTAAAATATACATGAGAACATCTATATAATTACAAATTAAATTAAAATCATCTCTCTAAAATTCAGAATATCCAATTAAAAAAAAAAAAAACATCTGCCCAATATCATACCATTTTTTATATTGAATTTAATAAGGTCAAATCATATATACTATATTAGTTCAATCAGAATTGCCATTTACAGATTCATATCTCTTTATGTGCTTTAAATTTGCACAATTGCTCAAGCATCTATACATTTTGTCAACACATTGCCAAAAATAGAAATAGTTAAGGGTGGGTTTCAAGAATCCTATCATTTTAACTACATATCGGCCTCTCTTATAGTAAAGAAAATGTATTACATTTACGGCTCTTACCAAAAGAAACTGTTTGACCGTAGTTTTGCAATGGTGCGGGATCAGAATATAACCATCTCCTCCATGAACAGGTAAATAAGGGTTTTATCTAATAGATATAAATGTAAAAAGTATATTTAGAAAATATTTAATAAACATTCCCTACTCAGTCCATTCAAAGAACAGAATACACTATTTTAGATGTCCATTAAATTTAGAAACCAAGATCTCATACCTGATATTTTTCCTAAAAAATTATTATTTTTTTCTGAGAATATTGTCTTCTTCCTTTTACTCAAATTATTTGAGAGTGATATTTATTCCCAATCAGGAGATATCTGCTTTGTAGCCAAGATCACTAATATTAAAAAAGACAAAAACCAGAGTTTGGAAAGTATTAGAGAAAAAACTCATAAACATATAATAAAATAATATTAATAACGTGATTGCTATTGTAGAGAAAATTAAATTAAAGCTCCAGTCTAATAACTGTCTTATCTCATCTCATGATTTCTCTATAATAGTAAAAAATGACAGGAACTAGTTAACCTATGCCATGGAGAAATGGACCGTCTCTTACAATTGAGAGTCCGTGATACATCATTTAAACCGGATAATGGGGTGATTCTCCCCCCATATCATACACCACAGAGGATTTATGTTATTTCTAAAGTAGAGAAACTTGGGATTTTAAAAAAAATATTTGTAGGGAGTTTTTAGTAACATACCTCATTATAGAGCCCTTTACAGAGTTTAACTAAAAGTGGCAAAGCGGTAATTCTACCCTCATACCATATGCCGCAAACAATATATATTAATTTCAAAATGACCGAGCTTAGAATATTTTAAAACTATTTCTTGATTTAAAGGAGTTTTTGATAACACGCCTCGCTAAAATGCCCCTTATAAAATTAAACTAAGGAGACAGAGCAGCAAGGTGCCGCAGACAGCCTAACTAGCACTTACTTGTATCTTCAGGCGAATGGCATGGTGGCGTGAGGATCCAGTGCGAATGAGAGAAAAATCTTTCCCTCCCGTTTAAATAGCCCACTAAGTGGAGACAATGACTCTCACCTGGGCACGTCTAATCAAATGATCACGAGAATATATAAGTTGTGGGCGCCATCTTGTAATATCATTTCTATATACTAGGGAAGAGGGAAACCATAAAATCATGGTCAACTTATCATTTTTAAAGAGATGTTTTAAACCAACAGACTCACATCTTACATAGAATATATTTAAGGTTAAATCCGCTTATATTATGACGGCGACTTGTTTTATTTACAAGTTGCCCCGTGCCAAACAGTATGTTTTCGCACAGTGGGGTACCCTGTTATATGTAATATGCACCCAATCATTTCCGAATTCATTCTCCCCGTATTATACATTGAAAAGTCTATTGCCCAAAAATTCTAATTTCGTAAGCGCCATCTTTAAACGGAGCAAACGCCGCGTATATATCAGAAATAGCATTGGTGGCAAGTTTGCTAATCTGAAAAGATGCCTCACTAAAAAGCTACATGAGTAAGTAAATATGGGCGCCATCTTTAAACATCGTATTAATACATTACAAATGAATGATGAACATTATATCCCTTTTCAACGTAGGACGATCTAGACACGCATGACACGGTGTATAATATTATTTATAGTTTGCTATATAAGCAAAACTTATTACCTTAAAAACGAAAAAATTAAAAGAAAAAGCAATGATTTTTAAAATAGGAAGATTTAGACAAGCCAGACGCGGTGTGTGATACTATTTATAATTTGTTATATGAGCAGAACTTGTTACTCAAAAAACGAAAAATCAAGTATAGTGAGGGGAGCATATTTCCTATTAATTCCATATTATATATGGAATATAGGGAAATCGGATATCACTTGTTGTCATATTATTATTCAATTATTTTAACAATAAAGGTACATTTTTTTATCAATTATTAATTAGTTTTATTCTAGATCCCGGCATTTGTTCCTTAAATTATACTTAGATGACCTAAAGTATTCCAAATGGTGGGATCATATAGTGTCAAAGAGACATGATACTTGATATCCCTGAAGTTGTTGTGTCAAGGTGCCACCGACACCAAGTGCAATGCTATTTATAGAAAGTAGTGGAGCTCACTATTAACATTCAGACCATGGATTATGGAACGCAGACGACAGATCCAACTGGCCTCTGCCTTCCTTAATGTCAATTCTCTATCTCCACCTCTCTCCAAGATTTTGATGTGTTCCAAAGCATGGAACCAAATGTCTGTTTCAGTTGGATGATGTTCATATATATGCATAGCCACTGGATATCTATCGTCTCTATTTTTGATGGCCCTCACATGCTCCTGAATTCGTATTTTAAGGCTACGAATACTGCTGCCTATATAGATTTTGTTACATGAACAGCCCAGCACATAGATTGTATGTGTTGTGTTACAATTAATAAATGTATTAATTGTATACTCCCTGGTGGTATTATATTTAAATTTTAGTTTCTTATTACATCCATATTTACAAACTATGCATGTGCCACAGGTATAAAAACCAAATGGTTTACATGGCAGCCATGTGTTGATGTTGTTGCCCATATTTTTTACATAGCTAGGGCATAACATAGATTTTATTGTATTGCCCCTTCTGTATACCACTCTGGGTTTATTTGAAATCGTTCCTACCGGCATCTGACCCCGGGATAATAAATGCCAATTTTTGCGTAGAATGTTATATATATGATCACTATATGCATTATATTTAGTTAAGAACAGGATCTCATCCGGTGCTTTCTTTTGCTCAAGTTTTCCCAGACGCGTGGTAAGGGTTGACCTGCGATCTACCTGCATCACCTTTATTTCAGCTGAGTTTAAACATTTTTGCGTATATCCTCTTTTACTAAAATTCTTTTTGATACTTTTAATACTTGTCCTGAAATTCCTGTCTTCACTACAGTTACGCCGTGCTCTGATCATTTCTCCATAAGGTATGGCATTGATCGTAGCTTTAGGATGAGCACTTCCAGCGTGTAACACGCTATTACATGCTGTCGGCTTCCTATAAATATCACTATGAATTTTTTTATTAGAGATATATAGTTTAAGATCAAGAAAGTCTATGGATTCTCTGGAATAGTTAATGGTCATTTTTACATTGAATCTATTCCTATTTAAGTGAGCATGGTATGTTAGTAACTCATCGATTCCACCATTCCAAATTAATAGAACATCATCTATGTATCTGCCGTGAAATATCAATCAATCAATCAATCAATCACAGAATTTGTAGAGCGCACTACTTACCCGCGAGGGTCTCAAGGCGCTGGGGAGAGGGAAGGGGGGGGATGCTGCTACTGGTCGAACAGCCAGGTCTTGAGTAGCCTCCTGAAGGTCAGCAGGTCTTGGGTCTGTCGTAGGCTTAGTGGAAGGGTGTTCCAGGTCTTGGCGGCGAGGTGTGAGAAGGATCTGCCGCCGGTGGTTGTTCTTCGAATGCGAGGGACGGTGGCGAGGGAGAGGTCGGCGGAGCTGGCGGTTGGGGACGTAGAAGAAGAGTCGTCTGTTGAGGTAGGCTGGGCCAGTTTTGTGGAGTGCCTTGTGTGCGTAGATGAGGAGTTTGAAGGTGATCCTCCTGTCGACGGGGAGCCAGTGCAGGTTCCTCAAGTGGGGGGTGATGTGGCTGTGGCGTGGTACATCGAGGATCAGTCGTGCGGAGGCATTTTGTATGCGTTGCAGTCGCTTGATGAGCTTGGCCGGGGCTCCCGCGTAGAGGGCGTTCCCATAGTCCAGTCTGCTACTGACGAGGGCCTGGGTGACTGTTCTTCTTGTGTCTGTCGGGATCCACCTGTAGATCTTGCGAAGCATGCGGAGGGTGTTGAAGCAGGAGGAGGAGACTGCGTTGACTTGCTTGGCCATGGAGAGCGTTGAGTCGAGGATGACTCCCAGGTTGCGTGCGTGGTCGGTGGGTGCCGGGGCTGCTCCCAGCGTCGTTGGCCACCAGGAGTCGTCCCAGGCTGAGGGGTTGGAGCCGAGGATGAGGACCTCCGTTGATGTTATTAGTCCAGTCTCGTGCGCTGGGTCCCCAGGCATGCTCCGTCTCATACAATCCCATAAAGAGATTCGCATAAGACGGAGCAAACCGGGATCCCATGGCTGACCCTTGCTTCTGTAGGAACCAGTCACCATTATGCAAAAAGCATTTATTGTCAGAATCATGTAAGCCATATCCAATAACATAAGGGTATGCTGTAAATGGCAGGCATTACGTTTATATAAAAAATGTTTAAGGGCATCTAGTCCACAGTCTGTTTTAATACATGTGTACAGGCTCTCCACATCTAAAGTGACAAAGAGAAGATCATCGCTATCCCATACAAAGTCCTCTAACTTACAGAGAACATCTCTGCTATCCTTAAGAAAGGAGGGTAGATTTTTAACAAAGGGTTGTAAGAACCCGTCAATATATTCAGAGAGACATTCGGTAGGGCCTCCGTTGCCTGAAATGATAGGTCTTCCTGGTGGGAACTTTCCCCCTTTGTGAATTTTTGGGAGAATATAGATGCAAGGATTTCTTGAATCATGTGCCTGTAAATACTGATACTCCTTATCTGAGATAAGACCCAATTCATGCCAATCTCGTAGGCGCATATTGATGTTTTTTTCTATATCCATAGTAGGATTCTCTTTTAGTTTAGTATAGCAGTCATGATTTTGCAACTGCCTGTCTATTTCCCCTAGATAATCTTTACGGTTCATGATGACAATATTTCCACCTTTGTCGGCTTCTCTTATTACTAGATCAGGGTCATTTTTTAATGATGTTAATACGGTTCTGTCTCTTTTAGACAGATTGAAGTCATGTTGGCAATGTCTGATATTCGCAAGTCTGTCTTCCAGCTGATGTAGTTGCTGTGTGACATTTTGGTAAAATTCCTCTATAGCAGATTCTTGAGTTTTAGGTGGCATAAATTTGGATCTACTTCGTAAACCACTGTCAATTGATGTATCCTCATAAATTTCCAACAAACCAGCAGTGTCCACAATATCAACATTTTCATCATCATTATCCAGAGTAGCTAATAAATGTGTTACATTTAAGTCGGCAATTGTTAACGTAGATGCATTCGTGTTACTTTGTAAATTATTACAGCATACATTTTGTTGTTCAAAATAATTTTTTAATCGTAATTTTCTAACAAATTTATAAAGATCAATGTGAACATCTACAAAATTGCATCGATCCGTTATACAAAAGTTTAAACCTTTTTGAAGTACACATTTTTCACGATCTGACAATGTCCGTGTGGATAAGTTAACAATACTAAGTTCATTAGTTCCTGAGTCATCAATGGAACCATTATTCTCACTTTCATTGGATCCAATATTTGTTTCTATTTCTTCGATAGAGTTTTGCTTTGTAATCTCGTTTGCATTCCTGTTCTTATGTTTCTTCCCTCCCCTCCTTGTTCTAGATTTACGTTTCTCTTCTTGTTTCCTAATCTGTAACGTTGGACTTCCCGTAAAAAAAGAGACGTGGAGGGTGTCCCCATAGTGCTTGGACCCTCCCCAGGATCACTTTCTAAAGATGATATGGAAGTACTACTTGTTGACACACTAATCTTTTTTTCTCTATTTCCCTGATTCTGTGTGGATTTAGGGGGGATATCATCATATTTTCTGGAGAAAGTGAAAATACGGCCATTGGCATAGTCATTCTCATCTCTTAGTATCTTTTTTTGTTTTTTATCTTTAAGATAAATTTGGTATGCCATTAACTCCTTTTTTAGAATATCATAGTTTTTCTGAGTTGCATCTTTCATATTCATCTCTGAAATTTCTCTCTCAATTTCACAATTTCATCTTTAATTTTGCTAACCTTTCTCTCTGAGTTGGTAATTAAGATCCTCATCATACGATATGAGGCATCATAGAGGCCCTCTTCCCATTCGTCCAGAAGATCTTGTTCAAGATCCTCATAGTTGGGAAATATCAGGATTCTTAAGCCGCGTGGAATCTTTTTATTTTCAATATATTTCCGCAGGGTCGCCCCATCCCACCATTTGGCGAGTTCCTGCTTCTTCAATTTCTCAAGTTTGTAAAATTTTTCTTTTAAGCCCTCATTTTTCTGAACTAATACTTTTGGGGCACTAATGTTGGGACCTATTGGTTTAAACAGGTCTCCCAACAATTCTTCTCGATTATCATCAAAATCCATCCTAATTGTAAAGTCAGTCTTGTCGGACAGTGCTAGCCAACCCAAAATGAAAACTATTTTATGAAAGATAGGAATTGAGGCAAAGAAAGACTGCACCTATCCGTAGTAGAAAAAGTTATTTAAAAACGTTTGAGGTGCCCGTGACCTGAGATCCAATTCCCTAGATCTCCAAAATACACAAAAGTATACTCTAAAACATGAACATCATAAGGTCCAGCACTCTCCGCTAATATCAATTATAATACATCCGTTTAACAATATGTGTCATAGAAGCACAAAAATGGCAATTCAACAGAGTAGAGTCTTCAAAATTCTTTATTGATGTCTTCCTTATGACATGGAAAAAGACCGTAGCCAACGTGTTTCGTCCTCTCGGACTTCTTCAGGGCTACAAAAACATATATCAAAATCAGGGGGGGGAAATGGATCAATTGTCCTGTTAAATCAGGGTCTTTATAACGTAGGAAATTTGTAAAAAAAAAACTCATAAAACGTACACAGGTCGTTGGCGGTATATCTTGATTTTCCGCCTGTGTGTAACGTCACAGCATCATCATAGGGTTCTTAGATCGTATGTATGCTTTCCTCCACCCGGAGGTAGACCAACTGATTCTCAGTAGTGTCCAGAGATTTAAAAAGAGTGAAAATGTGCAGGTGCTCGTGTGCTGTGAGATTAAAATCTCTACTTTACTATATAGCACAAAATTATTTATTAGGGAAAATAGTGATGTGAGAAAGATAAAAATGAAGAAAGTGCGTCTGTAGACCCAGTTACCAGTCTAACGCACTATTGGGTCAACATGTTTCAGCCTTCTTGTGAAATCTAAAGGCTTTCATCAGGACCAGGGTGCTCTAAGAGGCTTACTGCAGCCCTTAATTAGAGTGATTAACTTACCACCTGCATATAAGAATTCTGATCTGTGGTATCTAGAATTATAAGAAAAGAAATAATTATTTTCATAATTCTTGGATATATACCCTATGAGTTTAATGTGGTTACATATTGTGTAACACTCTGATTCAAAAACGCTGTAACAATTATTTATGTTAATCTTTAATTAAACATTTAGTTTGGCTGTCTTAATGCCTCGCTGGTTCTAGCTAGAAAAGCAAGTGGTATATCCAGGTTTCATAAAAATGATAGGTACGTAGAGTTAGATACAAGAGGTGCAGAAGTTAATCGACAGATAGGTTTGGTGCTTAGTTCATCATTGCAGTAGTCGCGTTAAAAAACCTGGCACAGTATCTATCGAGTGCAGTTATCAACTGCCATATGTCAAACAAATAGTTTGCGCTTTAATTTGACAATGTAATACAACACTCATTTCGATGTTTAAGTAAGGAAAACAACAGAGTGTGTTTAGGTTGTTACGATAATTGTGGCATGGGTCAAATGGAGGGCGTGCGATAAATTGTTAAGGACGCGCATTATTCTCCTATCATTTATGTTAAAATTGTGGAGAGCAAAGTGATGTTCAATATGAGTTCTATATATTTCATACAATGATATTGATCAATGTTCTTGCGGGGATGTTAAAATGGAAAACTCGGCGGGGATAATTAGTTTAGATTGTTTACCTTAGAAATGAGCAATTGGGTCATTCTTCAGGATTCCACCGCACGGTGTAGTCGCCGTAGTCTGGGAAAATCAAAGATTATTAAACTCTAAACCTTACCGGAGTTTCAAGAATCTTAAGTTCATGGGCCCGCAGCTTACCGGTACTGACAGGTCACTGCCTAGTTCAGTCTCTGTGTGGCGTCCTGGTTAAGGCGAGGCCGCGCAGAGAGTCCATTTACATAGAGATAACCATGGAAATGGTGGTAGGACTACTGGAGCCGTATTGGTTGGGATCCTCGGTTGGCATGCATGTAAACGTGAGATCACGTAGAGAGTCTATTCCCATAAAGGTAACTGTGGAAATGGTAGTAGGACTACTCTACCAATTCGTTGGCATCCTAGGTTAGCCTGTACAAAAACATGGAGAAGGATGATAACATGGGCCCAGTAAGCACTCTATGCTTAATAATCATTTCATCATTCTTCTAGGGAAGTGTTGATTAAGTTTTCTATTGAAACGTCCTAAGCATTATTGTGACTAACTGTAAATGGAAAACTTAAAATGAAGGAGCAACATGGTTCCTTTAGAACATCTCTCATGGGCTAGTGTAAAGTCCAATAAATGGTGTTTTTTATTAAAATCATAATACTTCAGTTTTAGGGGTCTTTGTACGTTTTAGGACAGCCACAGTTATTACATAATACTTCTGTACTTTATACTGCGTAT
>CAWUFW010022616.1:0-91568 GCA_963921515.1 Calotriton arnoldi
CCAGGCTGTGCACGTGTTCATGGGGACAGGATCCTGGGTGTTACGTGTACATGACCACTGTGATGTGCAACTGTTCATATCTGTGCATGTGCCATGGTCACATTTCACGGTGGTCTATGTGTATGTCATGTCACATACCCCATGAGTCCCATGTGGGACGGTATGTTTGAGCCAGGGTGTCCCAGTGGCACAATAGTGATGGTCCTCCACAGTCTGTGTGCATGTAGTGTTTACAATGTCTCTGATTTCATGTGCACAATGGGAGACAGTCTCCACATCCACGTTGTGTGTGCATGGACTTTGATGTTGTGCGTGTGTGTGTCACAGACGTCCATGTCTGTCCTGCAGTGGCAAGTGGGACCACTACCTGTGGGGGTCATAGTTGTTTTGCTGTGGTGTATACATGATACTCCATGTAATGCCAGTGTCCATGTGGCAATACAGGGTCCCTGGGAATGTACCTGTCGTTGAGCTGTGATGCCTGGGGCACATCTGTCCTCACATGTCACTGTGGGGGGTGATTGTGACACGGCAGCAGGAGATGGGAACTGTGACACGGCCTCATGATATCCAATGGGCCAACCTGGGACTTATTGATGCCACTTGTTGAACCGTGATGACAGATGTTGGCCATGTATGTACCATACATGTCCTTACGGAACTGCACACTTCATGTAGTTGTGCCTCATAATGATGTATGTTGGGATATTGAGTGTGTTCAATGCCGCATATGTGGGCTGACTGACAATCTTGCTTTCTTCTCCTCTGCACTGCAGGGCTCCTGCTGTCCATCGACCATTCCCAGACCTGGCAACGATGGTGGAACGGGACAGCATCCGACGGTACCGCTTCACCAGGCAGCTGATTGAGGATTTGGCAGTGCAGTTGGCCCCACATTTGCAGCCTGGCCGGCCGTATCCTACTGCGCTGACCCCCAAGGTGAAGGTGATGGCAGCCCTACACTTCTTTGCCACCGGTACCTTCCAACATACTGTGGCGACTGCTGGTGGGATGTCACAGACCATGTTGAGCCGTGTGCTCCGCGATGTTTTGGTGGCAATGTTGCTATTCCTGAACCGGTACATCTATTTCCCTAGACTGCAACGACTCACTGACGTGAAGAGTGACTTCTATGCCCTGGGGAGGATGCCGCATGTCATTGGCTCCATTGATGGGACACATGTGGCTTTGGTACCACCACAGGCCCAGGAGCAGGCCTACAGGAACCGCAAGCACTACCACTCGGTCAATGCACTGGTGGTGTGTCTTGCAGATATGACCATCACACACGTGTGTGCCCGTTTCCCTGGTTCAGCACACGATGCCTTTGTGATGAGGAGTAGTCGCATCCCCAGGATGATGGCACAGATGCAGAACCAGCGTGCCTGGCTTGTCGGTGTGTACTGACTTTGTGCCATTGTGTGTGATCTGATCTGTAGTATTCCGCCCACTTTTCCAAGTCAGCTAATGTGCACTTGTCTGTCCGTAGGTGACTCGGGATACCCCAACATGCCGTGGTTGCTGACACCCCTCAGGAACCCTGTGACACCAGCCCAGATGCGCTACAATGAGGCACATGGTCGGACCAGGAGAGTCATTGAGCGGACATTTGGTCTCCTGAAGAGCCGCTTCCGCTGCCTGGACAAGACCGGAGGGTCCCTCCCATATGCCCCTGCGAAAGTGTGCAAGATTATCATCGTCTGCTGCATGCTCCACAACCTGGCAGTGCGGAAGGAGTTGCCTCTCATCCAGGATGACAATGACCAACATCCGCCACCTGTGGAGGATCCTGGCCTGGACCACGATGCCAGTGATGATGATGATGATGAGGGTGATGTCCGCACACAGCTCATCACCAACTTCTTTAGCTGAATGTGAGTATCCTGAGGTGTCATGTCAATGATGTGAGTTGGCATGATATGTGTAGGTGGTGCTCTGGTGCTGTTGGAGTGTGTCCATGGGCTACTTGACTGGATGTGTGTAGCGATGTGTGCTTACAGGTGGTCTGTACTCCCCAACAGTGTTGACATGCTAACTTGGTTCTGGGTGGGTATCTTGTAACATGTATTGTGCATGAGTTTTGCTGTTCTGTCCTGTTCTCCATTGCTTTTGACTGTGTGTCATTTCTGTCCTTCACAGGGTACTTTCAGATTCGTTTGGTCAACTGTGTCCACCGACGACGTGATTGTACTTCCAGGGTGGTAGCTGTTGTGTCCCTACAGGTGATGTGCGCCACACCCATGGACTTCCTTCCTTCTACAGTTGTTGACTGTGTGCCCGCTGCCAGGTGGGATTACCTTGCATCTGTAGTGGTTACGACATGTTGCAACTGTGTAATAAACCTGTGCTTCACTTTGTGATGTGCGTTGTCTGTGGTCACACATTTGACTGCCATTTGCTTACTGCACCTGTGGGCTACTTGACTACAACTGGGAATAGGTGTGGTGTCTGTGCATTGCACCGTCTTCCCTGGCAACATCAGTGTAGGCAATGAGTCAGATGGCCTAGGTGTGTATGTGTTGTGTAGCCCTGGTGGTGTGTCTCCCTCATATGTGTCACGTTGCCTTTACTCACATGCCTGTGTTGTACTTGCTGTTGCAGTTCGCATACACAGTGTAATTTTGCAGTTCATCATCCCCATAACAGCACCCACGTTGGAATCACAACAGAGGCAAGTATGGTGTATTAGTGTGTTTATTGTGATACATTTGTGTGAATAGTGCATAGGATGGGTAGTGCTGTACATATATCTTGCAATCAGAAGTTCCTAGGTGAATTGAAAGTCCTGGTAGACAAAATCCCCAGTATCGGGGCCACAGTTGTCTGAGACATTGGTCCAACTTGTACTCCCCATGCAATGTGTGGGAGTTGTGTTGCCGTCAACAGGGTGAACAGTCTGTGCACAAAGATGAACATCCAGAACAGGTTCAGGCTTCCTGGGAGTTGCGCTTGGCCATCGGCCTCTCACTTGCCCCTCCTCGGACGACCCCTCTTCTTTGGGGGGGACCCTCAAGTACAGGCTGCTGCCGTGCAGGGGACTCTCCGCCAGAGTCATCCTCCCTCCCTGTGGCAGTTGCAGTTTGTTCAGCACCAGATGTTGTTGGCACACAGGGAGGTGTGGACTGGTTGCTGTTCATCTGGCGGAGGCATTGTAAAATGTCCCTGTGCACCGCCGTCATCTCTTGCAGTGCGTCCCACTTGGACTCCACGCGGGACATGTGTGAGTCCAAGCGGGCATGATGGGCAGCCTGCTGCTGTTTCATGTCTCTGAGGAGCCCCACTACCTGGCTGAGATCTCCGGTGCTGGACTGGTACGCATCGGCTATGCGTACCAGTTGTGGGTCATCATGCACACCAGCAACCTCTGCAAGCAGCGACCTCTGTCTCCCACCCCTCCCACCACCCCTGCCGACATGTGCAGTGGCACGCACAGATGACCCTGGTCCACCTTGGGGGTTGGTGGTGGTGTCCATGGCCCCACGTTGGTCCAGGGTCCCTGTGCTGGTGTTGCTCCTTGTTCTGTCCATGTCGGCAGGGATGGTATTTGTGGTGACAGTCATTGGAGGGGTGGGTGCAGGGGTTGCAGCTGGTGGTCCTGCTGGTGCTGCAGCTGGTGGTCCTGCTGGTGCTGCATGTAGACTTGCACCGGATGTGCCAGGTTGGTCTTCTTCGTCCGAGGAGGGCAGAGGCTGTACGACACCAGTGAGCTCAGCATCCTCTTGAGCCTGGGACTGGGACTCCTCAGCGTCTGCTGCTGTGTCCCCATCATCACCTGTTTTTGGGAGACACACACAATGTATGTTATGTTTCTGCAGGCATCAATGGTTGACACACCTGACAGTTGTGACTGTGCCTCTGGGTGCGGGCCTGTACATTGCATTGTCCAAAGTCGTCACAGTCAGGGGTTGATATTGGTGTGGCACATTGTCCTGCATTATTTGGGCATTTCTATGTATTTGTTGGGGTGTGAACATGGTCTGCATTGGTTGTATTTGGTTGACAGCCGGCACTCCTTCCCACCCAGCCAGTCAGTTATCCCACCATGGACTGTGCTTGCATTGCAGGGAGTGGAAGTTGTCTCTCAGGATGTCAGACAGTGGTGTCCTGCTGTTTGTTGGTGCACAGTTCCCAGCAGGGCCTTGTGCTCCCCACAGCAGTAGCCAGTGTCAGCCATCTTGTGAGTCCTTCTCCACTCCCTGTGATGTGAGCATGGTTCAGGGTGGTGTTGATGGGACAGTTGTGGGGGTGAGCTATGTCTGTGACTGTGACTCCCATCATGCTATTGTCTCCACCCCACTTCCCAGCATTCCCATACTTACTTGCTTTTGTGGGGAGTTCAGTGTGTATGGGTGTGAGAGCAATGGCAAGATGGCTGACAGTGGTGTCCTGCTGTTGGTTGGTGTGCAGTTCCCAGCATGCCCTTGTGCTCCCCACAGCAGTAGCCAGTGTCAGCCATCTTGTCAGTCGTTTTCCACTCCCTGTGATGTGAGCATGGTTCAGGGTGGTGGTGATGGGACAGTTGTGGGGGTGAGCTATGTCTGTGACTATGACTCCCATCATGCTATAGCCTCCACCCATTTCCCAGCATTCCCATACTTACTTGCTTTTGTGGGGAGTTCAGTGTGTGGGTGTGAGAGCAATGGCAAGATGGCTGACAGTGGTGTCCTGCTGTTGGTTGGTGTGCAGTTCCCAGCATGCCCTTGTGCTCCCCACAGCAGTAGCCAGTGTCAGCCATCTTGTCAGTCATTTTCCACTCCCTGTGATGTGAGCATGGTTCAGGGTGGTGGTGATGGGACAGTTATGGGGGTGAGCTATGTCTGTGACTATGCCTCCCATCATGCTATTGCCTCCACCCCACTTCCCAGCATTCCCATACTTACTTGCTTTTGTGGGGAGTTCAGTGTGTGTGGGTGTGAGAGCAATGGCAAGATGGCTGACAGTGGTGTCCTGCTGTTGGTTGATGTGCAGTTCCCAGCATGCCCTTGTGATCCCCACGACACAGCAACAGTGTCAGACATCTTTGATGGGCCTTTCCACTCTCTGTGGGATGTGCATGCGTGAGTGTGAGCTTGCTGGGTCATGTGGTGGGGGATGTAGAGCTGTGACTACGACTCCCATCATGCTATTGCCTCCACCCCCCTTCCCAGCATGCCCATCCTTCCTTCCTTTTGACTCTGCTTCCCTGTGGGGTGGGCTGCCTGTGCTGACAGGATGGCTGGGAGTGTTGTCCTGGCAGTTGTTTGGCTGAAAGTCCCAAGAGTGTCCCTGTGCTTCACACGACATAACCCAGGGTGGAGGTTCTTTGTGGGATCTTGAGTTAGGATGTGTGGCATTGCATTCTCCCAGGTGAGTTATGTGGAGTATGTGTTGAGGGTGTGTGTGAGGGGAGGTGCTTGTGACTATGGTCAGTGGTGCGAGTCCTCCTTCCCACCCAGCCAGCCAGATATCCCACCATGGAACGTGCTTCCATTGCAGGGAGTTGAAGTTGTCTCTCAGGATGTCAGTCAGTGGTGTCCTGCTGTTGGTTGTTGCACAGTTGCCAGCAGGGCCTTGTGCTCCCCACAGCAGTAGCCAGTGTCAGCCATCTTGTGAGTCCTTTTCCACTCCCTGTGATGTGCGCATGGTTCATGGTGGTGTTGATGGGACAGTTGTGGGGGGCAATATGTGTGACTACGACTCCCATGATGCTATTGGCTACACTGACTTGCCCAGCATACACAGAATTCCTTTCTTTCAGTGGTCTTCACTGTGTGTTGGTGTTGTAGTGGTGGCTACATGTCTGGATGTGTTTGTTAGTTCTATTTGTGCCACTGCCTAGCTGTAGTTGTAGTTGTGTTTGTACATGTGATGACACGGTTAAATGTAACTTTGAGATGGCATGTGTTCTGTTTATCTGACTGACATACACATTTTGGGATGATTCTGTTCTGGTTGCTGTGTAATTGCTATGAGTGCATGGTTTGACTCTCCCTTGACAGTGATGTGTGTGTGTATTGTGGCAGAATATTGTGTACATTTGTTGTGTACTCACCAGGCTCTGGGATGTTCTCTAGTCCATATACGCTCACTGGCGGAAGGATGGCCCGCACCTTCTCCTCCCAGGGCCTGAGGTATACTGGCTTGGCAGGAGGGCCACTGCCGGTGTATTGGCTCAGGAGGTAGTCTTTCTTGAGCAGGTCCCGGACCCTCCTGCGCACGTCATACCACCTGTTCTGGATGTCGGTCTTTGTGCGCAGACATGGTGATTGTGCGTTCACCCTGTTGATGATCCTCTCCCACATCTTGGTTTTCTGGGAGATGGGGGTCTGTTGGACCACTGTGCCAAACAGCTGTGGCTCTACCCTGAGGATCTCGTCTACCAGGACTTCCAATTCACAATCTAGGAACTTGTGATTCTTCTTGGGGGGCATGGTGATGGGTGGTGATGGTGAGTGATGTGTGTGTTGGTGTGCAGGTGAGGGTGTGTGAGTGTGTGTTTTGCTGTGTGTATGTGAGGTAGGTATTTGTTGGTGTGCTGATGGTGTGTGGCTTGTGTGAGGGATGAGCTGTGGGTGTGTGGTTGCTGTCTGTTGGGTGCTGGCAGTAGAATGGCATTTGCAAAGGATCATGGTTGGGATTTGTGTCCTTTATATGGGTGGAGTTGTGGGTGTGTCTTTGTTCTCTGTCCCCACCCCCCAGTATTTATTGGCTTTGTAATTGCTTGTTTGGCCTTTTTTGTGTAATTTTTCCTTTGTACTGTCTGTGCATGTTGGAAACGTTCTTGTGACCGAGTCGGACCCTGCATTTGTCTCGTACGGTCTTCTCCGTTTCGTTCACGCTGTGTTTGTGCAGTTTTCTATGCTGCGTACGCGTCGGTCGCGGTGTTTTGTGTTACTTCGGCTCGGTTTTGTATGCGTGTCGGTCGTGCGGCTTGTCCTCCGTCCGACTCGGTCGTGGTTTTCGCGCCTTGCATCGTACTTTGCGGTTTGGAGTTCGCGTGTACGTTTCGGTCGGATATGTTCTGGGTGCGTGTCGGTCGGTTCGATTCGCGTGTTTTTCCGGCCGGATTGCTGTTTTCCGTGCGGCTCGGTCGTTCGGGTTGGGTTCGGTACGTGTCGGTCGGATTTTGCACGCCTTGCATCGTACTTGGCGTGTCGGGCGCCACAGGTACGTGTCGGTCGGAATAAATTCCGGCTCCGAGTCGGTCGGTGCTGTTTCCGGCCCGAATCGGAATCGACCCCTATGTGTGTGTGAGTAGTTTGAATTCAGTGTGCTTGTGTGTGGGGACCCAGTGTAGTTGTTTGAGGTGTGGAGGGGAGATATGTGGGTGTGGCAGGGTAGCTTAAGGATGAGCCTTGCTGCAGCCTATTCAGGAGCTGTTTGGCGATTTTCGCATCGGTTGCCCCAGTCAAGTCTGCTGCTTATCAGGGCCTGTGTTACCGTTATTCTGGTGTCCTCTGGTAGTCATTTGAAGATTTTTCATAGCATCCTTAGTATGTAGAAGCAGTTGAAAGTCATAGAGTTTACCTGGGCTGACATGTACAGCTTGATGTCAAGAATGATTCCTAGGTTTCTGGTGTGGGCTGTAGGGACTGGTGTGGGGCAAAGGTCTTCTGGCCACCAGGTGGTCCCATGCAGAGGTCTTTCTTCTGAAGATTGCTGCTGTGGTGATTCAAGGCCCTGCTTTGGTTAATGTAAGTAGAATAGGGAGAAGTATCAAGAACATTATGCCTCACCCACCTAGCACAATATTTCTCCATAAGAGGTGGGGGAGGTGCTGTAAGACCTTGCCATGGTTAATTGCAATGTATTAAGGACCTCATCTGTATTAAGGACCTCATCTTGAACAAGATAGGGTTTTGTTGCCCCAACTGCCTTGCCCAAGGGTGGGACGGAACTATTAGCCATAAACACTTCTACTTTAAACCTTTTTCCCTGGAGTTTGGCAAACATCAGAATATTAGCAAAAAAGAGGTAGAGTGTGAGTGTTCTTTATTCTCACCCACTTTAGCAAACAGTCGGGGGCACTAATGCTCTTACACCCCTTGCCATTCCAAAGGGAGTGCGGGTGTAACTTTCCAGAGTAACCACACCTTTCCTAAAGAAGCGTAGCATATCACTTTCCAACCAACACCTTACACAAAGGGGGCGGTACTTTGCACATTTTTCCCAAGCCTTCCCAAGGATGGAGGTTCATACTCTTCCCACCTTGAACAAACATGTGAAAAATATATTTTTTTATTCATACCCTGCTTATCCTGGGGACAGGGGTAGATTTCCTTCCTTCTCCTTGCTTTTGCAAAGGTGTAGGGTAGCTTTTGATTTGTTAAAATGCATCTGCTGTGCCTCTGCACAAACAGCATTTTGCACATGGACAAGTGTGGCAGTTCATAGTTGCCCAAGCACTCTGTTCATAATTTTAACAGAGTGCTGGTACAGATGTGAAATGCTCCACTACTCCATTTCCCAGAAGCATTTGGTAGGAATAAAGAGAGCTCGCCATCTCACTGCTGCCCTACATGCTGTTCACATTTGCTGTGAGATATTTTGCTCCTGCTCTTTGATTTTTTATCCTCTTTATCCATGGACAAGGTGAGGAAGGTTCACAAATAGCCCTATATTTAAGCAACGTCGTGTGGGTAGTAAACCCTTTGGCCTTGGACAAGGTTGATGAGGAGGGGATGCAAATGCTCCGCATAAACTTGTATTGCAGGGGGAGAAGGTAGTATCCCCTCTGCCCTTAAGCAGGACAGAGGTTATAAGAAATGGACCCTGTACTGGTTAGATGAGGAGGTTATGAGTAGTACAGCTTCTGGGCAGCTTTAAGCTGTCCCTGTGCATATAAAATCTTGCCCTCTCCCCCTGGTCAAGTAGGATTTGTGTGGAACAAATTCACCCATACCTAGTCCCTAGACAAGACTGGGAGCAAGTAAAGTAAAATCTCATACCCTTGGGCAAGGCAAGAAGGTGAAGGTATTATTTGCCCCTTGTTAGAAATTGGGTTAGTGTGACTAGGGTATGAACAAGGGGTGGGTGATAAATTCCGCTCCGTCTGCGCAGTTGGTGGAATTTGGCTACAGTTCCAGCCAAATTCCACCAACCACTGCGTGGCCGTGTTTTTTCTCGCATGCGGCTCGCCAACAGTAAGTTGGCATGCTCAAATGAGAATTTGTGTCCCATGTGTCATATTCAGGTGCTAAGAGGGCTCCTGCTGAGATTTTTCCAATGCAGGCAGTCGTAGGCGGTCACGACCATTCGCAGCAGGAAAGCTGCTGCTCGAGTAGAAAATCTACTTGAGCGACAGAAAAACCAACTTGAGAAGCCGAGCCCTCTGATGCACTATGTTGTGCTGTTAGCGCTGATTTCTTCAGCGCAGAACAAGCTCCCAGTGCTAAAAATCCATGCAAGCAGCACAAAGTGCGATTTCCTCCCATTCGCACAACTCCGCATAATCTCACAGAGTTCTCATGTAACTCTGCGGAATTCCACAGAGTGAAACTCCGCGAGTTATGCCCACCTCTAGTATGAACCCTAGGCAAGCAACAACCATAATCCTAGTCAGGATAAGAGTGAGGCAAACCCTAAATTAACCTGTGCTCTACTTCTGGTAACTTGGCACAGAGCAGTCAGGTTTAACTTTAGAGGCAATGTGTAAAGTATGTGTGCAACACTTCAAACAGTAAAACAGTGAAAACTCTATGCAAAAACATTCCACACCGGGTTAGGCAGATTGAGCTTAGCTTAATAGAAGACCTAGAGATTTTGAATTTTATAGTTTATAGTGAAAACATAGCACCAACAAGCAAAAACCGAAATCGGAGATATCTGGTCACCCTGGCCCGGACAAAGTAAGAAAGTTCAGGCCGACCATGATGGAGCACTGGCCCATAACAAGGATCCAGTTAGGCCAGCTGGACTAAAGTACCTTTATCCTGGTTGCAGAGTGTTTGCATGGATCTGCATCGAAGATGCGTCGCGCAGCAGAGGCAATGTATCAATTCTGAAATGTGGCAAGGCTGTAGTTTGAGGTCCTGATGCGTTTGCATCAAGAATCCTGTCGACAGGGCTTGCAATGCAAAGGACAGTATTGAGAATGTGAGGCGCAGTGGAGATGATGCATAGGTTCTGCATAGGTACCGATGAGCGATGAAGCTGCGATGCAGAGGTTTCTGATCGGCAAGCCTGCCATCGACAAGGGATGCGAGGAGCTTGCACCAGGAAAAGTGTTGTGTAGTGGTGGTTCGAAAGGCGATGCGTCTGTCCCAGATGTAGGATGCAGCGGCGATATGAGTCTTTTGCAACAGGTCCAATTCCCGCAAGCGCGGTGATGTGTCATTTCTGCCCGAAGATGCTCCACTCAGCCAGGGAGATGTGTTGGTTCTGCTTGGGGATGCGTAGCTCAGCAGAGAATGCATTTGTTCCACTGGAGAAAAATTAAAGGTCCAAGGGTCCAGGACTGGAATGGCACCCTTCGGCAGGGTAGACTCACAGATGGCAGAGTCTAGGTGCAGAAGCATGTTGGTCTGAGATTTCAGGTCAGGAGGCCAGCAAGCTAGCCCTTGGAGTCACTCTGGGTTCAAGTGATGCAGGTCCTGTCCCCTCACCCAGGCAAGAGGGTAGCAGGCAACAGATCAGCACAGCAAGGCAGGGGTTCAGAAAAACAGCAGTCCAGCAGAGTTACAGTCAGAGAGTCAGAAAATACTTTATTCGACTCTTAAAAGAGTCATAAAAGATTGCACATATATATTTTCATTTAAAAAACGAGAAAAACCAACAGGTCCACATACACAGATAATTATACGTTATAGTCAATAGTTAATATTTGCTACGAATCTTAAAAGTAGTAAAAGGATAGTTTAAAAGACAATATATAATTTCAGTTGTTTCTAGGGAGAGTAAATATTCGAATGCTAATTTGTGGTTTCTGATCCCAACAGCAAGTAAAAGTGGTCGAATAAACCGTTTCCTCTGTGGGGTATAAAAACTGCAAAATAAAGTAAAGTGCATAGTGCTTTGGCATGAACGACTATCGCAGGGGCATGCTGGGAGTGAAGGGAACCATGAGCCTTGAGCGGAAAAAGCAACTAGGTAATGGATTGTTTTTAACCGCAACCTAGTCAGCAAAAATTTCCGCCTTTCATTTAAATCAATTTGCAAATAAAGTGCTGGTTCTCTTTGTAACTGAGGAAAAGGCTCTGGATGATTAGTCGTGTTACAGGTAATATCTGTCCGCTCATGACTTTGGTAAAAAAGAGATTTAATAGAGGCGGACAAAACAGTCTTTAGGGTGTCAGGGTTTGTATAATATTCTGTTACACCCATGTTGATAAAATTTGTTTAAACATATCTTAACCATGGTATATCTAGGCTCTTGTCCAGCGCCATACAATCAGTCAATATTGTCCTACAAAGGGTAGCCTCAGGGTTTTTCCAGATTTTTAACCAAAGCAACAGCGGTTGTAATGCAATGTTATCTTTCAGGTAACTCATTTCTACTTCTTCATGACAAAAAGCAACAGGGGAGCTCTGGGGCACTGATACATGTCTCCTTACAAACTTATTTTCCATTACTTGTAGTGACTTACGATTTACCTGTCCCCAGACCCCAGCCCCAAAGGTTACCACTGAGAGGCTTTTACTCTTGTAGATGCATAAAATCTACTTGGCCGGTTTTTGGCCCAGTCTTTTAGCAAATCTAAAAATGGCATCTTTAGATTTCTGGAATTTCATCGCTCTGATATTTAAAGCATGTTTCCAATTAAAATCAGCATCAAATGGTACCCCAAGATAAGTAAAATACGGAACGTTTTTAATTTCTTCACCCCCCCAATAAAAATGTCCTTGTTTTAGAATTTTTTGGTCCACATTTCATTATAAAATATTTCGTACGATTGACTTTTAACCCCAGATCATTCATAAAATCATTAAAAGAGTCGAGCAGTATTTGTAAGCCGTTTGCTGTCCTGGCTATCAGGACAGCATCGTCAGCGTACAATAATAAGGGGATTTGACACGTTTAATCTCGGGATGTCCTTCCCCACCTCACAGAGTCTAGCTCCCAGTACATTTATATATATTAAAAAGAGGAAAGGGGCCAGAACACACCCCTGCCTTACCCCTATATCAGAGGGGAATTCTTCTGTTAAGTCTTCTCCGCTACTGTAGCGTACAGAGGCTGAGGTGCATTCATGAAGCCTGCTTAACAAAGTGATAATTGCATCATCGATCCCCATTTGTGACATTATGGACCATAGTTTGCAGCTGTTTACAGTGTCAAATGCATAGGTTAGGTCCATAAAAGCTAGGTGAATACTGCCCCTTTCGGATTTAGTGTACTTTTGGACAATTAATGCCAGGTTTAATGTTTGTTCCACAGTGCCCAGTCCGGGCCAAAATCCGAATTGGTATTTCGAAAGTGCCTGGTGTTCAAGTGCCCATACTGCCAATACGCGGACAGCTCCTCTTGATAACAGTCTCACTGCACGCTCATGTTTTACCTATCTCTGTATAGTGATTGTTTATACTCGTTTTTTAGATTTATCTAGACCAATTGATTACTTTCTATGCTTTTAATTGACTGAACGTCTTATCTGCGTTTTAAGTTATTACCGTTTTAACTGCCATTTGCACAGTTTCTCACTGTATTGCATGAATTTGATACAGGCTGTACTTAAAATTTAAAAATTCATTGAATAACTTACTGGCTGGCTAGCAGCGCCACTTTTCTGTTGCACTCGCACTTTGTTCTGGGTGTGACTCGGGTGTACTGAGGCCTGCCTCACTTCCGGGAGCGCCGGAAACACTCAGGTGAAGGGAGGGGAAGCCGGTCAGCGGTCTAGATGCTGATCGCCGGGGGCTTGAAAAACACGGCCGCTGCGCGGTGCGCTGCCGGTGCGCCAAAGGCAAGCCCGTCTGCGCCCGTCCGCGCACAGCGCCAGCCATGCTGCCAGGTTTGGTTCACAATCTATAGTAAATACCCGCCTGAGCTATACAAGGGAGCAACTTTTGAAGATAAGCAAGCACAGGGGTGTTGCCCCCCACCATAACAATCTGCCGCAGGTGAGATTACCCCCTCAAAAGGATTAGAATGGATAGCCTTAAATGTGGTCTTATCAATGCCAGATCCCTGGTGAAGCAGCACCAGGAGAAATATATTTTGGTGGAATCACTTAACTTAGATGCCCTGTTTCCTACGGAAACTTGGACACGCCCTGATTCAGAGGTCGAACTAGGACTGGCTTGTCCACTGGGCTATAAGGTGTTGCATAAACATAGAATCAATGGGAGAGGGGGTGGAGTTGGAATGATTTTTAAGGATAGCTGGAACTTTATGCAGACCTCCATTGATGAAGCTGAGGGCTTTGAGCTCATGGGGTTCTCTCTGAAGGATCCTAAGGGGTACCTGCTTTCTGGCATAGTATGTTATTGTCCCCCTGGTTCTGTCAACCCCCAACATCAGAAGTTTATTGACATTCTTTAAATATGTCCCTCACTCATTCCAGAATGCTTATTCTGGGCGATTTCAATCTTTGGGCCAATGGGAGTTCAGGCTCGACACACAAAGATCTCTTACAATCCTGTGAGAATTTGAATTTGCTGCAGCTGGTGAAGGAACCTACACATCAGGGTAGACATATCCTAGATTTAATTTTCTCAGAGGAAAATGTGGCTAAAGTGGAAGCAAATTCACCTCTCTCCTTGACTGACCACTTCCTCATTACTTTCTCAGTGTCCATCCCCAGAAAGAGCACTGACTCTGTCACCACGTGTAATTACCGCCGAGGCAGGGAATGGAACAGACTGCCTAACACATCTAAACAATCTCCAGTATTTACTGATGTAAACATTTTTGACAGAAACAAACCTGTGGAGGAAAACTATTCGGAATTTTGTAATCAGATCACTAAGGTCCTTGATCTTGCCGTTCCGGTGAAAAAACTTAGGAATAAGTGTACGTTTTCTGCTCCCTGGTTCAATGAGAACTTAAAAAATGTAAGGAAGGGCTGTAAACAAGCTGAAAGAAAATGGAGGAAGTGCTATGCGGAAGACGATAAAACAGCACTGAAATCAATGTTGGGCAATTACAAAAGGGAGATCGCTTCAGCAAAAGCTGAGTACTATGCTAACACAATTCTAGAGGCACCCAACAAAGCTAGAAGTGTTTTTAAAATAGTAAATGATCTGTCTAAGCCTGACTGCTTAATAAATAAGACCACTGCGACTCAAGATTTATGCAACAGCCTAGCAACCTTATTTGAGGAAAAAATTACTAAAATTATTAATGGTCTTGCAGTAGATTAGGAGTACAAGAGTGGTAGTGGATCCAGTGTGGTGACACAGTTGCCAGTTGGTCAGAAGGAGGAAGGGGCAAGCGAGGCTAAGCCAGCAACTTTAGATCATTTTGATACCCCCTCAGAAGAAGAATTTGATAAACTTGCTCTGAGCACTGCATCTGGGTCCCCTATGGACCCCCTCCCTCATAGGCTTTGGAAGGAATGTGGTGAGGAAGCTTTTCCCACAGCTCCGCCAGATCTGCTGCCAATCCTTGAGCAGTGGGACAGTTCCTACATGCTGGAAACAGGCAATCGTGTCAGCCCTGCTGAAAAAAGCTACACTTGATCCCCAATGCCCAAATAACTATCGTCCTATCTCTCCTACCCAGTGAAAATTTTAGAACGCCTGGTTAGTAAAACCCTCTCACAATTTTTAGAAACCAACCTTGGGCTGGAAGACATACAATTTGGCTTCTGCCCGGGCCACGGGATGAAGACTGCCTTAGTGACAGTCTTGGACGAGCTTAGAATGCGTGCAGAAAGTGGTCAGTCGGCGATACTGATCCTACTGGACATGTCTGCCGCGTTCGATACAGTCAATCACAAGATTCTTCTGAGACGGCTCGCGGGTATTGGGGTGGAAGGTTTGGCACTGAATTGGCTCCAATAGTACCTCGAGAACAGGCAGCAAGCAGTGGCCCTTCCCCCTTTTCTATCTAAATTTAGTTGTATTCAGCATGGTGTTCCCCAAGGTTCGTCAATCAGTCCGATTCTTTTTAATATCTACATGAGTCCGTTGATTTCGATCATCAAATCCTACAGAATCAATCTGGTGAACTATGCGGATGACACGCAACTCATTCTGTCTCTAGAGGGAAATCAGTCCATACCACTTAATAGTTTTCATAAATGCATGCAAGCAACTGCCAGATGGCTTTCAGACAATTCCCTGCAGTTTAACAGGGAAAAAACTGAAATTCTGTACTGCACGGCCAAGAAAGTTTCCCGTCCACTCCCGGTTAATTTCTGGCCTACCCCTTCGGACAAGCCCCCCACACCATCTGAGGCTGTGCGTAATTTGGGAGTAGTTTTTGATGTCAAGCTGAGTGTAGAAAATCATGTAAATAAAACGGTTGGCACATGCTTCTCCCTCATTAAAGCTCTGTGGAAAATACTCCCTATGTTACCCTTGACAGCCAGGGCTCTTGTGGTGTGAAATGTTATTATGTGCCACCTGGATTACTGTAATGCTCTGCTAATGGGTGCTCCTAAATTTCTGCTCATGAAACTACAAAGGATTCAAACAATAGCTGCGAAACTAGCCTTAAAGAAGCCACGTGGAGCCTCTGCCTCTTTGTCCCTCAAAGAGCTCCACTGGCTTCCAGTACTACAGAGAATTCAGTTCAAGTCACTCTGTATAGTCCTTAAGGCTCTGCATGGAAAAGGACCGGCGCCACTGCGGAAAAAATTCACCTAGTATGCCCCTGCAAGAAATCTGCGTTCTTCGGCAGCTTATCTGGTTAGCACACCCAGAATCAGAACCTCCAGGTTTGGAGGTAGAGCTTCTAGCTGTGCGGCTGCTCGTTTATGGAACTCAATCTTAGGCAATTAGAAGAATTCTCTCACTTCAGGAAGAAGCTCAAAACTTGGCTCTTCCCAAGGGAGTAACGCGGTACAGTCATTATCGTTGGTAAACACGTGCATACTGAGGAGCTAACTTCAGCACCAGGATACCCGTGGGGTGATAGTGCGCTTTATAAGTCTACAATACAATACAATACAATACAATTTAGCCAAAATTACCCTGCCCAAGATTTTAACTGAACTATCTAGCAGGGAAATTGAGCGATAACAATGAGGCTGGGATTTGTCCCCCTTTTTAAAAATTGGAACTATGATAGCTTCTTGCCAGGTCTTGACTAATGGGCCCACTATTCCAGCCTTAAGGACATTTGTTATCAACGGGGCCCAAAAATCTGGAAGATACTTATATAGATCGACCAGGATTCTGTCCGGGCCCGGCGCTTTCTCTGGGCGGCTATTCTCTATGGCCAACATGACGTCACCCACCTCTATTGAATCACTTAGAGCCTTAGCAGATCTCCTGTCATAGGCGATTTTTGGTGCAGATGGACCATTTAATAATCCTTGCATTGGTGAGAAAATGTTTGAGAAATGATTAACCCAAGCTTCAGCTGGCACTACAGTGTCTATATTAGTCATTTCGTCACCAGTCATAGGGGATGAGTTTACCACCTCCCTGAATGCTCGTGAGTCTTTGAGGCTTGAGGCAATTTTTAAGTCTTCCCAAGCCTTATCCTTCAAGAACTGTTTCCTTTCCCCGATAACCCTTTTATAATCTTTCCTGGCTTTTACTATTTCTTCCTTGTCCCTGGGGGTCTTTTTTTAGGGCTAACCATAGGATCTTATGGGCTTCAGAGCAGCTCTTATTAAACCATCTTGGGTTCTCTGGAACATCTCTACTGGGTTTGGTTAATTTGTCTGACATGGTGATGTTTAAATTTACAAAAGCCCCTATGACATCTTCAGGTGAAGCGGAGTCTGAAAGTACTGTTTCAATGTCAGCCTTATTATTGGAAAGACGTTTTGTCAACCTTTTCCCATTTAATATTTAACCCCTTGTTTCTATTATATGCTACCCTGGGCTTTGTTTTCTTATCCCTTTTTTGCTCACAGATAGATTAAGGGTTAGAACAATAGGGTTGTGGTCACTCAAACAGATTGCCTTAACTATACAGCCCTTACAAAGGTGTGATAACTCTTCACTTATCAAGATGTGGTCAATAGTCGAGGAAGATATCGGGCCCACATATGTTGGAATCTGAGGGGTGCTTGCCACTTTTAGATCTTGTGTAAATTTCAGATTCTTGGCAAAAGCTACTCTATTTAGTGAGTCACCATACTGCGTGTGTTTGAAATGCTTCAGGGATTGTTCCCTCTCATCATGGATACCACAAGATTCCTGCACCCGTGGGTCACAAATTCCTATGTTAAAATCCCCTGCCCAAATTATTTGCAAATCCTTGATATGATTATTCTGGGCTTGGGTTAAGGCATCATCTAAGTCATCTACAATACTTGTCACAGTTTGATCAAAAACATTATAGTAATAGTTAATTAAAAGCAGATCAAGTGACTTGGATATGGTAATTAAAAGCAGTTGATAGTATTGAGATTTACACAAAACTTTGACTAAAGTATTTGTCAAACGGACTGATATAAAGGTAACTAAACCCCCTTTGGGTCGACCCGCTCTTGATGGGACAGCAGGTACATAATAGCCGACAAAACCATCAATAAGTAAAAGGGTCCAGTGTCCAAGACTCTTGACAACAAACAATTCCGTATTGTTCAATTGACATTTTCCAGTCTGGGTTGTTGATCTTAGAACGGAGACCCGCAATGTTCCATGTAACAATACTGAGATCCTCTCCATAGTTAAGATCAGTATTAGCTACGGGGTACCGTGACAGATAGCGGTACACAGTATTCTTTTTGTACGTGAGTTTCCTCCAGAAACATTGACTGTCAGTCTTGCGCTTCCAGGCCTGACAGGGCCTCAAATCTGTTCGAGAGGGGGAAATCAATTGTCGGTTTCAAAGTGACAAGTTTGCCTTTTTTAAAATTAGAAATCATTAAACTGTTTGTGCGACCTGTTGATAAATAGACTTTTGATTGATAAAAGAAGCCCAGAGGTTGTGCTCTGATACTCCCAGCAAATAGAGAGTTTTTTTCCAAACTAAGAAAAAGATTTCTAACCAGGCACGGATTCCTAAAATTAACAATTATACAATCCCCCTCAGACGACTTTGGCGCTGGGCCCACCCAGTCCACTCTTCTTGTAGAAATAATTTCCCTTGAGAGATCAAGGGTCCAGTTAGAATTTCTCTTCAGCCAGAACGTGACTTTAGTTGCTAGAGATTCATGCGATTCATGTTGTGCCTGCCATGGCGAGGGAACATTCTCCAAGACCATTATGTATGGCGTACACTCTGGTGGGATATGTGGTCATATTTGAATTAGGTTAGGTTGGTTAACACCACTAGTGCCTTTACGTTCCCTGTGATTAGTGTCCTGTGTGATATCATGTGGGTCTCAGCCTGTTTGTTTAGCCACTGATGTCCCAGAAGACAACGATGTTGCAGCTTTTGATGGTGAAGTTTGTTGCAAGAATTGTCTCTGTCTAACTATATGTATTTTATTTGTAGGCCCTGCAGTGGCTCCTAGATGCCCATTAATGTTCCTCTGTTCATCAGTTTGCTCCACTCTATTTATAAATCTATTTTGTGACGAGATTGTTTCCTCTAATTTTCCCTCTAAGAGGGTAAGTTTTTCAAATGTTCCAGTACACAGTCTAAGTATGGAGTGTAACTGTTCACGAAGTTGATCAAGACTGGAAGTTGTTTTCAAACCCTGTTTTTTTCTGGCAGATTTCCCTTTAGGACTCTTTATTATTAATTTTCTCCCTGGGCCTTTCTTCTTACTAGCGCTTTGTGATACTGATGGGCCAGTGATCATGTCCAAGGATATCGCTTTTGGGAGCTCTGCCGTATTTGGTTCTTGCCTGCTTTTTTTGCAGGGAGGGCTATCCAGCCGTGATATAGTTTCTGGGGCAATTAATGATTGTGTATCTGCTATCAGACATGGGTTCATAGTCAAACAAGCTGAGCATTCCGGAGGCTTTCTTAGCGGCGATGAATCCACTTTGTTTGGAGGCCTAGAGGTTAATTTATTCCTACTATCGCATTCTTTGTGTATTTGTTCAATATGGGTAGAACTAGATTTAGCAGCAATAGGAGCCGACCTTTTTATTGCTGAGTCCATATTAGCCTCAACTTTATCAATTTCATTTTCAATTGCACCCATTACTGATGTGAGATAACTTTTAATTGAGTTACTCTGTGCGTCGCCTTTCTCTCTAATTGGGTCTAAATGACCCCCCTTTCTTTTCCCCATAGTGAAATTACAGTTCTTAAAATGTGATTACCTTCCGGAGCTCTTCAACGTCTTAGATAGCGTCTTTGGAGATGGTCTTTCCCAAGCCCAGAAGATGATTATCCAAATGTAATGATACCAAGGGAAGGAAATCAAGGAAAAAAAGACCAAGAGACCGGGCCCAGCCCAGCCTCTTTCAGCCACTGATGGGCACGTCCACGCACATCCCACACTGCGGGAGCCCCGAGCAAGTTATATGTGCCTCCTGGCGCTTCAGGCGTTCGTCAGCGGCTCCAGCTGCGAAGCAAGATGGGGGATGGAGTCCCCTTGCAGCGGTAAAGTGGTGAGTGCAGTGACGGGCTCCCGCGCTGCGGGAGCCCCGAGCAGGTTATATGCGCCTCCTGACGCTTCAGGCGTTCGTCAGCGGCTCCAGCCGCGAAGCAGGATGGGGGATGGCGTCCCCTTGCTGCGGTAAAGTGGCGAGTGCAGTGACAGTCATTTCAGCAGCACAGCAGTCCTTCTTCCTGGCAGAGTCTTGACAGGTCCAGACGTGCACTGAAGTGGTGGTGTCAGAGGTCCAATACTTGTACCCAGTTTGATCTTTTAAGTGGGGAAGACTTCAAAGACAGGTGTTTGAAGTGCACAGAGGCTCTGTCCTTCCAGCCCTGGCTCCAGACTAATTTCAGGGGGGTATGCAGCCCTTTGTGTGGGGGCAGGACACAGCCTATTCGGGTGTGAGGCCAGGTCTAGCTCCTCTCTCCCATCCTGTCTGGATGACCGGTCAAGTCACACCTAGGTTCCAATTGTGTGTGGCTGTCTATGAGGAATACACAAAGCCCAGCTGTCACCCACCCCATACATGTGGTCAGAGACAAGCAGCAGGCACCAAATAGCTAAAGTACGAAAATGTCAACTTTCTAAAAGTGGCATTTTTAGAATGGTAATTTAAAATCCGACTTAACCAAGTTAGGATTTTAAATTAGCATTCTAGAGACACTCAGACTTGGAGGTTTTATCTTTTCCCTATTGAAAATTACACTTACAAAATGTAATAAGGTAATCCCAATGTTATCCTACCGGAGAGATAGGCCTTGCTTTAGTGAAAATGATTTTGAGAGTTTTTCACTATTAGTACCTTGTAAACTTAAAAGTACATGTTCTGCCTTTTAAATACATTGCACCTTGCCTTCTGGGTTGTCTAGGGCCTACCTTAGGGGTGGCTTATATGTATAAAAAAGGAAGGTTTGGGCCTGGCAAAAGGTTTATTTTGCCAGGTCAATATGTCAATGTAAACTACACACACAGGCTCTTCAATGACAGGCCTGAGATACGGTTAAATGGCTACTTAAGTGGGTGGCACAATCGGTGCTGCAGGCCCACTAGTAGCATTTAATTAACAGTCCCTGGGTACAAGGGAGTACCACTTTACTATGAACCTATAAGTAATTTAAATATGCCAATAGAAGATGAACTAATATTACCATGTTTAGGGGAGAGAGCATAAGCCTACTGGTTAAAAGTGGTAAAGTGCACACTACTGCCAGCAAGAAAGAGGTAAGAAAAGTTGAGGCAGTAGGCAAAAAGCTGGGGAGAAGACCACCCTAAGGCTGTCAGGTCTAGCACCCCTCTCCAAACACTCACTAAGACAATGTGTTGTTTTGTTTGCTTAACCCAGCCTGTCAAGTCAAGTCATGTCAAGTCATGGTCCAGGATAGGAATGGCTGTTTGGCTAAAGTCCTTTGCGTTTTAAAATCCCTCTTATGGATAGATAAGCATGAGAAAGCAGGTACAAGCCTACCCACTTATGCATCTTAAACATTGGCTTTC
This sequence comes from Calotriton arnoldi, assembly GCA_963921515.1. NCBI lineage: Eukaryota > Metazoa > Chordata > Amphibia > Caudata > Salamandridae > Calotriton > Calotriton arnoldi. The sequence goes on from CAWUFW010022616.1 coordinate 21,036, forward strand.
TTCATTGTTTTTTATATTCCTGAGCACAGGCACAGAGTCACAGTGATTATCTAAAATGCCTGTGCATTTATTCTTGTGTATTTGTTTGAATGTTTAACAATCACTAAGGACTCTTGTTTTCTGGATGTACAGCACTGATGTGTGCATATTACTTATATGTTGCCTTTTATTTCAGGGATGGCTACACAGAAATGCACTACATTAAAAAGGCACTAAACGAAAGAAAGAATGCAATGCCAATAACATTTGCGGCTTTACGTTAAAAACACAAAGGTTGATGGGAGGATGTTTGCAATAATTCTAACCACTGCTAATCGCTCGCGGTAGCATTCCAACCTATCTTTCTTTTGCCCACTGTGCCGCGTCAGATTAGACACAGCCATATCCAAATCCGTTCTGACCCTGCCCCAATAGGAACATTCCGGCCCAAATTAGCTAGCCAGGTCCTCTCTGAAACAGAACTCAAGCAACTCAAGTCTGCTGTTGCATGATTGAGGAACTTCAGTTGGTGTGGCTTGGTTTCAGTGTAAAAGTGAACAAGGGAACCACGTCTGGGCATACCCTTGCACACTTAGGGCTGTCCATCAAACACATAAAAGGTGATCAATCAATCAATCAGGGAATTGTGAAGCGTGCTACTCACCCGTAAGGGTCTCAAGGCGCTGGGGGGGGGTGCAGCTCTGAGTCAGTCGAAGAACCAGGTCTTGAGGTTCTTCCTGAAGGTGTGCAGAGTGGGGGCGTGTCTGATGTTGATAGGGAGATTGTTTCAGGTCTTTGCAGCGATGTAGGAGAAGGCTCTTCCACCCATTCTTGCTCTGCAGATGCGTGGGGTTTCGGCGAGGGCGAGGTCAGCGGATTGAAGGTTTCTCTTGGGTACGTGGAAGGAGATTCTTTCATTGAGATATTGGGATCTGGTGTTGTGGAGGCATTGGTAGGCCTGGGTGAGTATCTTGAAGGTTACTCTCTTCTCGACAGGGAGCCAGTAGAGGTGTCGCAGGTGTTGGGTGATGTGTTCATGTCGAGGGATGCCGAGGACGAGTCTGGCTGCGGTGTTCTGTATGGTCTGGAGCTTGCGGAGCAGGGATTTGTTGATTCTGGCGTAAAGGGCGTTTCCATAGTCCAGTCTGCTGGTTATGAGTGTGTGGGTGACGGTCTTTCTGGATTCGGGGGGATCCATTTGAAGGTCTTGCGAAGGATGCGGAGGGTGTTGAAACAGGTGGAGGCGACCGCGTTGATCTGTCATAGTGAGGGAGGAGTTGAGTATGATGCCGAGGTTCCAGGCGTGGTCCGTGGGGGTGGGGGGGCTGCCGAGGGCGGTGGGAGGTGTTGTCCCATGCAGAGGGGGAGGGTCCGAGGACGAGGACTTCTGTCTTCTCCGAGTTGAGCTTCAGGCAGCTGCTGCTGATCCAGGATGCGACGTCCTTCATTCCATCCTGGAAGCTGAGTCTGGTGGTGTGGGAGTCCTTGGTGAGGGAGAGGATGAGCTGTGTGTCCTCGGCGTAGGATACTATGCTGGGTCCACGCTGTCGGTGAGAGGGGCCATGTAGATGTTGAACAACATGGGGCTGAGCGACGATCCCTGGGGCACTCCGCAGTTGATCTCTGTGGGTTTGGGGAGGAAAGGCATGAGTCTGATTCTTTGGGTTCTGCCGGTGAGGAAGAAGCAGAGCCAGTCGAGGGCGGCTCCCTGTATGCCAGCGTCATGGAGTCTGGCGGTGAGAGTGCGGTGGGAGATGGTGTCGAAGGCTGCAGAGAGGTCAAGCAGGATTATGGCCACGGTGTGGCCTTGGTCGATGATGAGAGGATGCTTGCAAGACGTCTAACCACTGGCAATCACTTGAGGTAGGTTTCCAACTCATTATTCTTTTGCACACCATGACACCTCTGATTAGACCCAGCCATATGCAAATCAGTCTTGACCCTGTTCCAATTGGAATAGTCCAGCGTAAACCGCCAAGCCTGGTCCTCTCTTTAAAATGCCTTTAAACAGCAGCACGCCCGATCCTCTTTAATATACATATCAGCTCCAGGGAAAAGGGTCCCCAGGGCCTCAGGGAAGCTCAGTGAGGGGAGCCACATGCCCCATCCCCTTAATCATATCGACCATGGGTTGTGCGATCCCCAGGTCTTTAAGGAAGCTTTGGAAGGGGGAACACTCCTCTCCCTTTTAATGTCTATATCAACCACGGGTGATATGGTCCCCAGGGCCTCAAGGAGGCTTAGGGAGGGGGGCCCCACACCACCCTCCTCTTTAAACTACATTGCCATGCCGCCCCGCCCACCCTGGGTGTTTTTTTCCTAAAGCATGAGAGCCCTCACTTTCTTTTTTTTAAATGTACAGCGGATTTGCAGATCCACCACAAATGTGCTATAAAACATTGTTTTAAATAATCTTTGACAACAGGGTATCTCTACCTTGCCCCCTTATATCTTTTTTCAATCTTTTTTTCAGGACTGGTGACTCAGTCCACAAGTCCTAAAATGGCTGCAGCCACATCTTTGTTGATGTGGTGACAGCCAATCACATCTTGTCTTAAGATCTATCAGCTCCGTAATGTGAAATATACAACTTCTTTAGGCCTTAAATTCTCAAAAACTGCTGAACGGATTTGCACCAAATCACAAAAAATTCACTTTCTGGACAAAGAACTAGCTTTGTAATTAGTTGTGTCTAATTTTCATATGGAAAAATGAATGGGGAAAATGTGTTTTGGGCCACCCCTTTTTCTCAACCCCTGCTTGAAGGATCACCCCAACAGGTTTCAGTTGGGTGCTAAGGAGGAAGAATGTTTTTGGGGAAAAGTTTTGTCAATATTCATCAAACTGGGCTAAAGTTATATGAAAATTAAAAAATGCTTTCCCTATGGAAACATGGTCCTAACTATAACTACCCATTGAAGACTGTCACTGGGTATCGCCACTAGGTAACTTATACATATTTGCAGAGGTGTTTGATGATATATTTTATTTGATTACCCTATTAGGCCCAGAAGAATGTTATTCTTGATAGAACTTTTGCACATTTCAGTAAGATAACTTTGCTGTTAGTCCTGGAAACTGGAAGTGTTACTTTGGGAGAATAATGAGCTTATAAATGTATTCATGAATGATATCTTCTCCTCAAGGATCTCTTGCACTTCCTTTGGGAGAAAGTCCTGCCACATACTCATTAAGTATGTTTCTGCTGAAAGCAACACATTTCAGATGTGTTATTAAGTTCCAAAGGCTTGGTTTGAGAGGTAAACTGTCCTAAATGTCAAGTATTTTGTTCCAACTGACCATTTTCCAGCGAGAGCTATAGTGAGTTGAAATGAATTAATTATTGTGCTGTGCTGCTTGCTATTTGACAAGTTTGACTTTGGGCTTTATAACTTTTTATTTTTAACAGAAAGATTCCTCTGGCACTGGAAGAAGGCAGGGGAGTGCATGACTGAACTCCACAAGACGGCCCCCATGCATCAGAGGGAAGGGAGAAGAGTCTCCAGAGGCCTGGGGTAGAGAATAGCCCAGCACTGAACCTGGTGAATTGGCTAAAAGTAAGAGCGTAAACTGAACCAAAACGTCAGTAAAATCCAACTGTGCTTACCATTTGTTTGTTATTTTCTTGCATGGTTTACAATATTTTGTGGTGAATGTATTGTCAATAAAGGGTGAGCACAAATGTCGTCGTGCAGGAGACGGTGGAGAATATAAAAATACATTGGTTGGGTAGGCAGGACTAGGAGGATCCCAGAGAACGTAAAATGAGAATAAGTGTCAACCCACGTTAAGGAGTGCGTGGTATCTAGGAATAGTGTGGTAACGTGGCAATAGGCAAGTGTCAGGACCTGAAACACTGACCCTTAAAGGATGAATATGTGAAAGAAAAAGATCCTCTGATCTAGCTGTCATACTCTTTCACAAGACCCTCAGATGTGGACTGAATCTCTGTCGAACGCAAGGAGATCTATGGGTTTGAGGGAAGGGTACCTTCCACCCTCTAAACCATGAGATCCATTAGAAGAAATGTAGATGGAGATTACATACATTTTACTGTCCTTCTCAAAATATACAACAGTTTGATTTTCAGCATTCATTATTTGAATTCATGCATTTTAATAGAATTAGAAAATACTTGTGTTTATAAATTATGTGTGCTACAAATGTTTCACACTTGGAAAAGGGTAAAGTACTCATAAAAAACAAAATAGTAATGTTTGCATAGCATGACACATTACAGTGATCCATAAAGATGAAACTTTATCGTATGAATCACTGGCATTAAGCATTGAAGTTGATGGATGCTTTTACACTATATTTGGCAAATGTGTTACAGATCACCAGACTGTACAATGCTATACATCAACCCCATTTCATTGTAAAGTATAATGACAGAGACAAATAATGCTGTTTTCAAATACAGATAATGACCTTAGAAGTTGGGAAACACTTCAATTGGTCAAGGAATATTGTATTACAGCAACAAACGTTTCTCAGATAATTACAACTGTAAAAATGTTCACTGCAGATCAGTTATTTCCGGATTATAGAAGCACCACACACTACAGCAGTCCTGAAAGAAACATGTAATGTTGATTTTCATAATTTTACATTAAATGTTGGACCCTAGCAAGGCATTCCTGGGGAAAACTAAAACTAAAGAGGCTACATGAAAAATAAATGTCAAAATCAGAATACTGTTTAAGATATGAAACAGAGACTTCTGGTTAAGTTAACGCCACACTAACCACCAAAGTGGGCCTCTGCATACTCTGCCAAAAAATCTAAAATGGTGTTTCTACCTAAGGAGATTACACCCACTCCAGTTGTGGAGTGGTGAAGGCCAGGTGACACCCGGGATACCTGAGGCTGGTAAGGGGGGGTGACCTCATCAGAAATTACCAAAAAAGCTTTCAGGATGGCACTGGCTCTGGGGCCTTGATGGCCTTGCCACTGTCTGTTAACAGCTCAGATGTGAGTGCCTCTGACCTCATCAGACTGTGAGGGAGGAGTGGAGCAATATGCGCTCTAATAATAGTTGCCCCCGGGGGGAAAGGATGAAGGCACCAACCAAGTGAGTGGTGGGGGTGACCGCTAGAAACTGAAGCAGCATGTGGGACCCCCATCTCCCTTTTTTTATTCATATCTGAAGCACAGGTTAGTAGGCAGATATAGAGCCCTTCCCTGAGAGTGCTCAAGAGTGGGAGGACGTGCTGCAAAGCTGTTCTACCCTGTGATGGGGCAAGAGACGAGTGTAAGATGGAGGCTGACTACTGGCAAGGTTAATGCTGTGTAAGGGGCATGGAAACTGTTTAAGCTGTGTATAAATTTGCAACAATTCGATAATCACTTCAATAGGGGATGCCTCAAGGCTAACAGACCATTTGAGAAGGTCCGTGCTGCTCTGCAGCCCTTAGGCAGAAGATGGATGTCCTTTCCTATGACATGGGGGCACAGAATAGTAAACACTACACACCTGAGCATTTAATTAGCCCTGTGTCAATGGCTGTCAGTCTGCAGTAATCTGCCGCACCTCACTGGAACTCCACATATTAAAATCTCCCCTTGGTTGGGGCTGGTGTGCTGTGCACATCTGCAATAGCAGGAGAGGGACGAACTGAGAAACACTCCAATGTGGAGGCCTACTAAACACTCAACTGGAGCGGCCATTGACAAGTTTCTAAGTAAAAGAGACGCCAGCATGGCCATGGAGACAATTACTGAAATGTCCTCACTGCTGAGCGCTCCCTCTTTGCCCAAGGCGGACTCAAGAGACTGTTTGGGAAACCTCGAGGCAGGTTTTGAAAAGACTGTTTCCACAGGAATGGCATCACTCTAAGTCAAGATGAAACACATTCTCAAAGAGGTGCTTGAAGACCTCCAACCTATGAACTTCAGGTTGGAAGACCCAGAATCCTAACTTGACTCCATAGACTCGGCATGACTACTTATTTACAACACTTATGGCATCCATGGAATTGCAACTAGAGCAAATTCTGAAGACATGCAAAGACCTTAAAAATTGGCCCAGAAGGGACAATATAACATCTGCAACCTGAAAAAAAGGCAGCAAGGGCAATGACATGTATTCATGCCTAACAAAGTTATTCCACCAGATCCTCCAAGAATCTGCATCATTCCCAATTGGAATGTTTAGATCCCAGAGGATTGGAAGGGCCTCATAAGACCCATGGGTGCTGTCTAGAGATGTGGTGGCAATCCTAATACAAGCAAGGAAATCAGAGGCCTTCATATTCAAAGATAGTAAAGTTGTGTTTAACAAAGAACTTTTGGCAACCACTCTGCAAGGATGGCGGTATTTCCGCACACTCACAATCAAACTCGTTAAACAGCTATACCAGTGGCTGGTACCTACAGGTTTACAATACACCTGGAAGGGTACACCCAGAATGTTTGGGACCAGATAAAGGGTTGCAACTCTTGGCTCCAAGTGGCCCGCCGGAGGATGATGCACAAAAAATACTCTGCATCTGCAGGACACGGGATCACAATAGACTAAGTCCATCATCATCAAAGTCATCAAAACCACAGTGAGACTGATCCATGAAGAATAATTTCATGCTCAGGGCCACTGAAACAGAGCGTGTGACCACATGGATCCCCAAAAGTCATCACTTCCTATAATACTAGCCTTGTTGAACACCTTAAAGATTATTCATGAAAGGCTGCTGATATGTGGATTATGGATGGGAGCTCCGCATCTAGAAGGTTGAACTGGGGCTCCTGGGAGGGGTACGAAGCTGATGGAATGTACACACTTATTTCTTGCACTACTATTTTGTGGTGAACTGAGCAACTGAATGAGGAGCAGGGGGAGAATGGGGAAACAGGGTTGTCTCTGCATTTCGCTTACTGGGTTTTGTTACACAAAGTGTGTTGTGTTTCTATTAATGGGAGTACAGTTGGCCCCCAACATGTTGGGAGTAGTTTATCTTTGGGAAGGTAATTTGCTCCAGCTGGTCTGCACAAAGGAAGGGAAAAGTGGAGGGGTAAGGACACTTGAAATTTGGGATGGTGATTCCCCCTAGTAACTGTGTTCAAGGTATTATCTCTAAATGTTAAGGGCCTCACAAAATGTCAGAAAATTTGGTGCTGCATCATTCAAGAAAACCCAGATATTATCTTTCCTTAAGAGAGCCTGCTGCAGGCAGACCGGTTTCTCATGAAGCACAAAATTACCCTAGTGAGCTGTAGGCCTCTGCACAATCTAAATCAGCAGGGATGGCCATCTTCTAAAACACTTACGAAGAAACCTGACCTGGTGAAAAAGGATTTGGAGGGTTGCTTCATATGAACACAACTCCATGTTAACACTCGCACTATTGAGCGTCTATGCTCCCAATGTGCACCAATATGCTTATTTGGCGGAGGTGGTGGAGCGTCATATGACAGGGCCAACAGGGAAAATAATAATGGGAGGAGGTCTCAACATTTTGTGGGATGCCCATCTAGACAGCTCCCATAGAACAGACGGTGGAACAGGCCTGTTTTCTCAAATGCTTCAAAGTATCCAAGCAGACCAGGGGTTAGAAGACACTTGGCAAATAACACAACCACTTACTGAAGACTATACCTTTTAATAACATGTCCACAGATCTCACTGCTGTATAGATTACTTGATCATCTCTCAAGATAATAATCACACACTGTTAAAGGTGGATACCTCTGAATAAGCACCTATTTCAACTGAGTGGGGGACAGATGGCAGGACAAAGAGGGGTAGAGGTCCTTTGGACCCGCTGTCCTGCTAATAAAGCTGAAATGGACAAAGCAACAGCGGACTATTTTACAAACAAGAAGATTGAGGAGACCACACCCAAACCAGGAAATGAAGTGGACACATTATTAACCAGATGCCTCCACTCGCAGAGAATAAAGACATATATTGGCCAAATCCGAAAACAGGGTGGGCAGCTAGGAGAAGCGTGAGAACTTCATTGAGAACTAAATATTTATCTAAAACTCTGTAAAGCAGAGGTGAAACTGAGGAGAGTGCCAAAGATTATTGCCAACCACCACTCGCTCCAGAGTCCAGAGTGGAGGAACTGGAACTCACCACACCTAAATGAAAATCTCTCTCAAGATTATGCCTCTGAATAATATACCTGTGCCCCACGGCCCCTATATCATTTTATAAGATCTTAAGCACTCAATTAGGTCCACATCTATGAACCTCTTTAATCACTTTTCAAAAGGGGGGAGTAACTCCAATGATGAGGGAGGCAGACATTTCTCTAATCCTGAAACCCTGGCAAGACCCCTCGAATTGTGCATCATACTGGCCCATTGCCCTCTTAAATACAAAAATCCTAAAGTCGCACTCCTCATTGAGGAATCAAATAGAAAACAGGTCCAAATGGTATTGCTACATTTACACACTAAGGCCTTGATTACGAGTTGCCTGTTAAATTCCGACCCAAGCATAAACCCCAGTTTAAGCATGGGTCGGAATTAGGAGTATGGTTTTATTTATTGCATTCGGTAATTATCGGATGCGGTAAATAGTTAACACCTCAACATTTGTTACATTTCTGCAGATCAAATCTGCTGAAATTTACCAGGGAAAAGCATACAGTATATACTGTATCATGTGGATTTTGGTGCGTTAAACACCAAAATCTTCATGTTAGTCCCCAGAACTTGTAAAAGGTGCTATTTATCTCAGCTGATAAAAAGCAAACGCAGTTGTATTGTTATTTACCAGGTGCTATAAATAGCAATCAGGCCCTATGAAGGACTTTGACCACACCACCTGGGTGTTCTTGTGGGAGGTATACCTAAAAATTAACTTGGGCCCAACATGCTTCAATGGGGGTTGCCTGGATCTCAGAACCTTGTGACATGGATCCGAGTAAATAGGAAAAGATCTTCTCCCTTGCAGTTCAAATGAGGAACCTGCCAGGAATGACACACTCACACATTCTCCTTGTAGGCAAGTAGGATCTGCTTCTTATGGTTAACCCCACTTTTTGCTGATGTCTCACTGTTTTGGACTAGTCTGACTGGGATCCTGCTATCCAGGACCCCAGTCTATCTGCTTTCTCCTTTAAATTGCTATATATGTACTTTAGGTACACTCCAGATTGGATACTGGGGTACCCTTACAAGTCCCTAATATATGGTACACCATGTACCCAGGGCATAGGTACCCCAGAGGCCTCCCCTGGGCTGAAGCATGTATTATGTCACCCATGAGAGGCCATTCAAAATGACACACCAGGTCTGCTACAGCAGCCTGTGTAAGCTGGTGCTTGCACCACTTACTTAGATATAGGTTCACTAGATCTATCTAAATCACTACACTTAAAAACCTATCAGTCACCCCTATGGCAGGCCTTATCAATCCTGAAGGCAGGGTCCTGGGTTTTACGTGAGAGGGTGTCCCTGCATGAGCAGAGCCCCTCTGCAGCCTTCGGAGACCATTCTCTGGGGTTGTCAGTGATGCAGCCAGACGTATAGGTTAAGTTGCATTATAACTTCGCGGTAAATGCTAACTTTAAAACGGCTGCTTAGAAACATGTTGTGTTTGGTGTCAAACACATTGGAATCATACCTCCACACCATTAACTGGTGTGGGAGGTATGATTCCACCCTTCCTGAAACCACTACTGTGGGTCACCGGTCTACCCGGTACCAGCTTTCTCGACCCGGGCAGCACAAAATGGACGCTGCCAGCCACAGACACGATTCTGCTGTCCTGCTGCTGAGCCAAGCTCGAGCAGAGGAAGGCATGACAATAGGCATCCTGTCACAGGGAGGTGTGACCATCTCCCAGATAGAGTTTAGTGTATTGGGGCTGGATGGGTGCACTCTGAGAGTGCCAGAAAGTCTGCACTGGGGGCACATTTGGTGTCCCTGTGCATAGTCCAGCTCAAACCAGTTCTGGGAGCCATTGGCTCCTGCTCTGGCACGAAACTGGACAAAGGACATGGGTGTAGCCACCCCTCTGTCCTGCCCCTCCCCTAGGAGGGTCCCCAGAATCTTTCCAACCCTCTCCCGTGGGTATAAAGTGGGTTACCTGGCTACAGGACTTTAGATTTTACCAGGACAAGATTCTGCTAAGAAGAAACCAAGTACTTCGACTGCCTGCACAACGATTGCACGACTGAAGAATCTCCCTTGGAGTAAAGGAGTTACTCCCCTGCAGTAGTAGGCACCTAAGCGTATCTGACCGGCTTGCTTCTCCAGAGCTCCTGCAGACTACGAAGATTTCAGCAACACAGGAGGTGGGTTCCCGAAGGTCCCTGAGGTTGATCTGACCTCTCAGTGATTCTGAGACCAGTATCCCTCGTGGGGACCGTGCAACCCGAACCCCTGTGCACCGTACATTTGCACGAGCATATGCTTGTTGGAGATCCCTGAGCTTGTGCTTTGGACTCCCTGTAGTCCTGACCCCGAGCAGCATTTGCACCAAAGATATCCGGCCTCCACTCACCCAAGTGCTCTGTGGGCTGGTGCTTTGTAAATTCACTCAAGGTCTCCTCGCGATCCCTGGTCCGTTGGCCTGTGGGTCCTGGCGAGGGTCCTGCAGACTACGAAGATTTCAGCAACACAGGAGGTGGGTTCCCGAAGGTCCCTGAGGTTGATCTGACCTCTCAGTGATTCTGAGACCAGTATCCCTCGTGAGGACCGTGCAACCCGAACCCCTGTGCACCGTACATTTGCACGAGCATATGCTTGTTGGAGATCCCTGAGCTTGTGCTTTGGACTCCCTGTAGTCCTGACCCCGAGCAGCATTTGCACCAAAGATATCCGGCCTCCACTCACCCAAGTGCTCTGTGGGCTGGTGCTTTGTAAATTCACTCAAGGTCTCCTCGCGATCCCTGGTCCGTTGGCCTGTGGGTCCTGGCGAGGGTCACCTTGTTAGTTCTTGGGCTTTCCTGGTTGCTCCAGACGTGCCCTGACTCCCCATTGCTTGGAGAGTCCCCTGGACCTTGCTGGTCTACACCGTAACCTGTTTGTCCTTCCTGCATGGATTGCATTTGCCAAGGCTTGTTGGTGCTCCAGCCGGACACCGACCCCTCAGCACTCGACATCCTTTGTGGGACAGCTCACCTCTGGGTCCTGGTCATCCTCGACATCTCCTGGTCCTCGTGGCTGCAGAGTCAAGCATCCTTTCTTCACACCTGAAGCACCCGACATCGGTGGGCATTCGTCTACCGAGCCCTTGGTCACCTGAAGTGACCTAGACTCTGTCCCCTCTGCTTTCAGGTTCCTCTCACCTAGAATCCAGGCTTTGATTCCACTGGACACTCTTCGCCTTCCTGGCAGCAGCACTTCTTCGCAACTCTCTATTGAAAACGACGAAGGTTTCCGACACCATTTGACCCCTATGCACCCGGCTCCTCTGGATAGGTATCACGGGTACCTCGGTACTCACTGGTGTGTTGGCTCTAGAACCTCTTATGTTCCAAAGGGTTTGCTCGAAGTCCTCGTAGAAGTGTCCTTAAACTGTAACTTTTCAACCGCGACTCTCCCATAGAGTTGCACGGAGCACGCGGTCGTGTTTCCTCACTGCACCCGTCCTCCGTGGGCTCCCTGTGTCACTGCTTTGGGTGGTTCCTTGGGGTTCCAGCGATTCTACGTGCTCTAGGCACTGTGTCTAGTCAAGTAGTGATTGTTATACCATTTTTTTAGTATATGGTTCGGTCTCCCCCTGGAGCCCGCTGTGTATTGGGCTACTTACGAATGTTCTATTGATTCAATAGTGTGTGCTTTGTGTTCTAATCTTGTGTAGAGATTAGTAGAGAGTGCTATATTAATAAATACATATTTTTTATAACACCTGTGTGGTTCTCCTTTCATTTGGTCATTCAGGAGGTGATATTCTGGTAAAACAAGCTGCTTTACATTCCTTCAAGATTAAGCCTGTAGGCTGCTCTCCACAGCTACCACTAGGATACCTTCTAAAGGTTATCTTTGACCTCATACATCATAAGGGTCGTGTGGACTGGTCCAAGGTGCCCACTTTAATTAGTGGACAGCATATACCAGGCCACCTTCTCACACTCCTTACTCTGGTAGTAGAAAAACTGGCCAACACAATTAGAAAGTGTGGATATATTCAAGGAGTCATGTTCGGCTCTTATGAGGACAACATTTATTTATATGCCAACAATGTGATGCTGTCACTGACAGAGCCACTGTACTCTTTATCTGAAACTCCAGAAGAATTTGAGAGCTTTGAAAAATTGTCAGGTCACAAAAATTGGAGCTGCTGGACAAGTGGCTCTCTCCAACTTTCCAACAGCAGATTAGCTAGAGCTGTCCCTTTAAGTAAGCAAACCACTCACCTAGGTATCAGGGGCAACGGCACACTCCCACATTGCACAGATGGACAGCAGCAAACTGGCCTGCCCATAGCAATCAGATCCAAACAGATCTTACGGAGTGGCTCCTTATGTACATCTTGTGGATTGGCAGAATCTATGTGATTAAAATTAATGTAGTGTCCCAGCTTCTATACCCCTTCAAGCATTTCCTGTCACCATTCCCATCAAAGAACTTCAGGATTGGAAGACTAGGATCATCGATTTTATTTGGCCAGGATGCATGCCCCATATTAGCAAAAGATGGCGAGTTTCCTCTGTCTTTTTGCTTTCTGACCTCCTCTTTTTGATCGTATGCAGGACTTCATTTTTGCTGGTTTAGTGCTCTGCACAATTTTTCACTGCTATCCAATGCTAAAGTGAAAGTGATCCTACTGTAAATTGTGTTATGATTGGTATTCCATGATTAGCATATTTGATTTACTAGTAAGTCCCTAGTACAGTGCACTGTGCGTGCCCAGGGCTTGTAAATCAAATGCTATTAGTGGGCCTGCAGCACTGGTTGTGCCACCCACACAAGTAACCTTTCAAAGGTGTCTCAGTTTAAACTGCCATGTCGACCTGGCAAGTGCACCCACTTGTTAGGCCCTAACCTTCCTTTTTATTACATATAAGTCACCCCTGAGGTAGGTCCAAGGTAGCCCCATGAGCAGGGTGCAATGAATGTGAAAGTTAAGACAAGTGCTGGGGTGTTTTACATGTCCTAATAGTGAAATACAATGCATTTTGTTTTTCACTATGGAAAGCTGTCTTTCCCATAGGTGATCATTGCAGCTGCCTTGTAACATTTTACAAGTGTAACTTTCAATTGAGAAAGATGGAGAAATGGAGTTTAGGTTCTCTTAGCTCAGAATTTAAGAACATTTAGTAAAGGTGGTTTTGAAATTGTGTATTTGAAAATGCCACTTTTAGGAAGTGGGCATTTTCTTGCTTACCCATCCTGTGTGCCTCTGCCTGCTTGTGGATTTACTGTCTGGTTTTAGACTGACTAGGGCTGTTTGTACATTCAATCCAGGCACCTCACACAAAGGGTGTTGAGGTGTTCCCCATATATGCTGATGGGCCATTCTGGGCTAGAGTGTTGGGAGGAGTTGTTACTGAAACCTGAATAGGCTGTGGCATGCTTTGCACAAGGCTGTCTCCACCTCATGTAGCGAAGCTGGACCAGGGAGTACAGAACTGTTTTTTACTGACCAAAAGGGACTTTCTGTCAAAGACTTCAAAGAGAAAAGTAGTATAAATATTGGGGCCCTGATCCCAGAACTTTAGAACTCTTTTGGATTAGGGAACCTGCCAAGAAGAAGAGCTGGAAGAGCTGCCAGGAGGAGTACTGCCCCCTTTTCTGTGAGTTACTTTGTTTGGTTGGCCTGCAGTTGTTGCTTCTGTCTTGGGCAGTGAAAGGACTGGACTTAATTTTCTGCAACTTATTGCCTGAGTTTCTCCAAGGGCTTGAAGTAGAGCGTGCCTCTTGTTGGAAGTCTCAGGAGCATCAAAGACTTCAAGTTCATCTGCCAACAGCACTGGGAACTGTGTGCTTTGTGATGCAACAGAAGAAAAACAACTACGACGCTGTCAACGATGCCACTGTCGGCTCCGTGATCTGAAGACACCGCAGAGAGCACAGCCCCGCTTTGCAACGCAACTCTGGTCTCACAGATGACGCCGTCCGATGCCGCCACAGAGCTGCTGCTTGCACCGTGACCTGAGGGCACCGCACTTCACACCGCCTCGCCCTGGTATCCCCAACGACGATGCTCCATGTCGACATTCACACAGCTGCCTGCACCATGGCCTGGGGGCACCACTCGTAAGTTACTCGATGCACTGCCCCGTCCCACACCGTAGCATTGGCCCACCAACGTCGGCACCATCGACTCCAAATCATCAACGGCGCTGTTGCTTGCCCTGTGACCTGTCAGCACCGCAACAAGCACCACCCTACTTCACACCACAGCCCTGGTCTCACCGAAACTGCTGGATGCTGTCACCGAGCTGCTGCCTGCACCACAGCTTGAGGGCATCACACGCTGCACTGGTCTGCTTCGCACCGCAGCCCCGATGCCTGTCGATGCCAGTGCTTCTGACTTCAACCTCACGAAGTTGGATCTGCAACGCATGTGACCTCAAGGGCCTGACGACTTCTGCACCGACCTCCGGAACTGTTGCCTGCTGATACCTTCCGACGACGCCTCTTCAGAGCTCATTGGAAGGTCCACGACACGCTGCATGCATTTCAAGGTACTGTTCGGGGGGTCTTCCCGACAGTGTAGCTGGACCGCGACCTCATGGTCGGCTTGTACTGTTGGATTTGCTTGTTCACAACGCCGATAGCTATCGACTTCAGGGAACTGTATTTTAAGTCTATTCTTGCAAAATTCATATCTTCATTACTGTATGTTGGATTTTTATTGTTTTGGTCTTGTTTTACACAGATACATATTTGCTACTTTTCTAAAACTAGTGTGGTGTCCTTTTTGTAATGACTTCACTGTATTACTGTGTGTTATGTGCGAATGCTTTACACATTGCCTCTGAGATAAGCCTGACTGCTTGTGCCAAGCTACCAAGGGGGTGAGCAGGGGTTATTTTAGACGTGTAATCCCCTTACCCTGACTAGAAAGAAGGGTCCCTACTTGGACAGGGTACAAATCTGCCAACTAGAGACATTCATTTCTAACACTTACTGATGTCACCCTGGGACAGAGGTGATTTAGGTTTCCCTAATGGATGCACTATTGTTACACTGCATAGCTTAGGATGACTGTGGATTGGACCACTAGGGAAACTGATAAAAAATGGGTATTTATGGACTGGACAGTTGTTAGGAGGTCAGTGTTGGACTTAGCCTGGCTCTTGTCCTCCCAAAGGCCTAGGAATGTATACCCGTACATTCTAATTAGGGTTGTGTTGGAGCTATCTGAAAGGGTATCAATTAAGGGCACACTTACATCCTTCCCCTCACCCCAAACTCTGCTATTTGCCCACCCAGACTTTACACTTAGATCATACGTGGATGCCTTTAGTAGGTGGCAGGAAGGAGAATGTAAAGTCTTCTCCAATCTATTTCATGTGCAACAGATCAAGTAATTCGCAGAAGTGTAAGAGTGACTATAACCTACAGGAGACAGATGGAATGAAATACCTACAGGGAAGGCACTGGGTGCTCCAACCCCATAACAAAAACAGTAGCAGTATGGGATCACAAACCCCTAGAGAAATCTGTGCAAATGCATCTATGCACTAGAGGGATCAATTTTGGCTTGCACAAACTGCTTGGAGAGAATTAAGCCTGCCCTCAGCAGCACTACCAAGCAGGGCTGGCTTTAGGGCAGTGCACCTGGTGCAACAAGCTCAATATTTATATATGTTTTAGCCTATTCCTTTCTTGATATCTTAAGACAAAGAATTAGGAAATGTAATACATGCTTGCAATAATGAAACACCAAACACCCAAAGGTTCGAGGCTGCCATGAAACTTATTGAGACCCTGGGCAGTTTAAAGCTTCTTCTCTTTTGGCTTCCAATCTGGACAGTTAAAAAACTGAACCCTTACAGATAAGCGTTATGTGACAATAAAAAGGCCAGCTGCATTTAGATTGGTGGCCTATGTGAAATCTAGTCTGTTAGAAATGGGGGTCTCTAGTTGGCAGTTCACCCTGTCCAAATACAGACCCTTCCTTCTAATCAGGATAAGGAAGTAAACACCCAGATAACCCCTTGGTAGCTTGGCACTGGCATTCAGGCTTATCTCAGAGGCAATGTGTAAAGCATTTGTACATAGCACACAGTAACAGAGTGAAAACACTACTATGGATGCCACACCAGTTTAGAAACATAAAGGGGCCGATTCCGATCTCGGCCGGTAGGGCTCCGAATCGGATTCGGCGTAACCGGATCCGATTCGGAGCCCTATTTCCCGACCGAATCGTAAGCGCGTCCGGGCGAGCTAGTACGATGCGTATTCTCCGACCGACTCGTCCGGGCATCCCGACCGCTCCGACCGACTCGTTCCCGGGTCTAACCGCACCGACCGACTCGCTCGGACTCGACTCGCACCGCGCAATGGAGATGTTCCCCGGCCGGGTAAGTACGATGCGCGCCGCGAGCAGTCCGACCGAGCCGCGCACTCCGGCTCGAAAGAGCTGTCGGAGCCGTACTTTGGGGGTCCATGTCGGACCCCCTGTACGCGTAGCCGCGCGAGTCGCACACAGGGGGACCCATGTGTCCCCCTACCTGTGCGTGTACGGCACGAATCGCTTCGCCGCGTACACGCTGTAGGGGGCGCACTTGTCCGCCTCGCACCCATTGAGTCAATGGGAGCCCACGTACGCGTTGTACGACAGGCTCCCATTGACTTCAATGGGAGTCCGACCGACTCGAGTCCGATGGCATACGTGCGCATCGTACTCGTTCGGTCGGACTGCACGGGTCCGATTCGGTCGGAAATCTCTCCGGGTCCGGCTCGGTCGGAGAGATTTCCGGCCCGAATCGGAATCGGCCCCAAAGTATCTTTACCTAAACCAAACAAGACCAAAACGAGAAAAATCCAACATACACAACTCAAAATATGACTTTTAAAATGTTTCAAGCAATTCTGTCCATAGAACTCTATGGATGCAGTGATTTTACACAAGCCTGGACGCACTGGAGATCGATGCGGCGGTGGCAAACAGGCGGTGCGTCGGTTTCTTCAGCCGCAGTTCCACGATTAGTCGATCTTATCAGGCGCAGGGCAGGCGTCGGTGTCAGTGCGGTGGTCTCGGACTTCGGAGACATGATACGCTGAACTTGGGCTGTGGTGGTTTCTTCAGCCACGGGCAGGCATTGCGTAGATTTCTTCGACCGCACGACAGCGGTGCTTGGAAATTTCTTCTGCATGGCAGTGCTGCGTCAGAAAAAAAGGCTCTGGAAGGGCGATGCATCAATTTTGATGGTTTCAAGCAGGTCTTTGCATCAGGAACAACCTCTAAGGGCCCAGAACTGGAGTTGGCACGACAAGGCAGGTCAGAACTCCCAGCAATGAAGATCAGGGATGGTGCAGGTGAAGTCTTTGATGGCCCTGAGACTTCCAACAGGAGACAAGCACACACAAGCCCTTGGAGAAACTTGAAGAAGCAGGATACAAAGCAAAGTTCAGTCCTTTTTCTATCCAAAGCAGCAACTTCAAGCCAACACAGCAAAGCAACACACGGCATAGGGGCAGTATTCCTCCTCACAGCTCTTCTCCTTGGCAGAGGTTCCTCTTGATCCAGAAGTGTTCTAGAAATCTGGGGTTTTAGGTCCAATACTTATACTCTTTTTGGCCTTTGAAGTAGGAATTTTTCAAAGGATTCTTGTCCTGCCTGGTCTTGGCTCCAGACACACTCCAGGGGGGTGTAGACAGCTTTGTGAGAGGCCAGGCATAGCCCTATTCAGGTGTCAGTGACAACTCCTCCCACCACTCAAGTTCAGGAAGGCTCATCAGCATGGTGATCGGCCATCAGAATATGCAGGGTACACCTCAGCTCCCTTTGTGTGACAGTTTAGAGGGAATACACAAACAGACCCCTGTCAGTCTAAACCAGACATTGATTCCACAGGCAGGCAGAGGCACATGATGGTAAAGCTAAGAAAATACCCACTTTCTAAAAGTGGCATCTTCAAACGCACAATTTAAAAACCACCTTTCCTAAAAGATGTGTTTTAAATTCTGAGCTCAGAGAGCCAAAAACTCCAAATCTCTAGCTGTTCCCAATTGAAAGTTGCACTTGCAAAATGTTACAATGCAGCTCCAATGATAGCCGTTGGGAGAGCTAGCCGTTGGAATAGTGAAAAATTAAATTGCCAGTATTTCAATATAAGGACATGTACAAAACACCAGTATGTATCCTACATTTCACATATACTGCATCCTGCCCATGGGGGTACCTTGGGCCTACCTTAGGGGTGCCTTACATGTAGCAAAAGGGAAGGGTAGGGCCTGGCAAGTGGGTTCACTTGCCAGGTCGACATGGCAGTTTAAAACTGCACTCACAGACACTGCAGTTGCAGGCCTGAGACATGTTTACAGGGCCACTCATGTGGGTCGCACAACCAGTGCTGCAGTCCCACTACTAACATTTGATTTACAGGCCCTGGGGACATATACTGCACTTTACTAGGTACTTACTGGTAAATCAAATATATAAATCATGGATAACCAATCACCAATACAATTTAGACAGAGAGCAGATGCACTTTAGCATTGATCAGCCGTGGTAAAGTGGCCAGAGTCTTACAACGAACAAAAAGAGGGTCAGAAAAAAATGAGGCAAAAGACAAAACATTTGGTGATAAACCTGCAAAAAGGGACAGGTCCAACAAAGTCTAATTAATTTGGAACTGGGTGAATACTGGTTGGATCCTTTGTCGATTCCTCGGCATAACCAAAAGGTCCTGAAAAAATAGATATTGGGGAATTCAAATGGTACCACTTCAGATTACCAATCATGCAATACGCAGGTGACCTTGTTCTATTTGACCAAACCAGAATAGGCATGAAAAGGGCATTGGAGACACTACACCTCTATAATATGGAAAACAAACTCCAAGCCAATGCAACTAAAACTAAGGTACTGGTCTTTGGTCATAAACCCAAAAAATCCTTATTGGGCTGGCATCTCGGCCCATTAAGGATTGCCACAGCAAACAAGTATACCTACCTGGGAGTACAATTCTCAGATAGTGGCAGAACAACACTACAGGCCAAAACACTGGTGGCAAAAGCGGCCAAGGTCACACACGCCCTATGCAGATTACATCAGAAGCTTGTAAGCCATTCAACGGAGGGCATACGACGAGTAATGCAAGCCAAGCTAATTCCAACACTGAGCTATGGCCATCTTGCCTTCCCAGGCCTGTTGACCGATAAATTGGAGCATCTGTACATTATGGCCTTCAGAAAGGTTTTTAGGTTGCCACACTCAACAAGGCGCACAATGATTCGACTAGAGTTTAATTTAACAGCAATGGATATAGAATGCAAAAAAGATATAGTGAAATTACATCATCATGTGACTAAGGCAAGCCCTGGCACTTTAAGGGAAGCACTTCGAATAGTCTTCACCGACAATACTAGTCGTTGGGCAAGGTATCTTGTGTCAGCCAATAATACACTGTGCCTGCCAGCTGATTTTCCAACGGACACCCAACTGACAACGGCCAGCTTAAAAAACCTGCTAAAAAAGCAGGGAAAGATCATTTCAAGACACCAGGACATCGAAAGGATCAGACCCATTTGTGGCGCAGATGGCCTTGTCCACTCACACAAAGCTACTCTATGCCAACCATACCTGAAAGCAGGTCTGGGCAGACAAGCTCTTCACAATGTTTTGAGGACCAGGCTACTAACTTTACCAATACAGGACTACAGGGCACACTGGAAAACCACACCAACAGGAAACAGTGGATGTCGCTTGTGCCAATATCACACAAAATCCGCAGAGCATGTCATCTGCTGTTGTCCAGTTTTGTTAAGCCCGAGGCGCCTATATCTAAGAACTATGTTCATCCAAAACAATGTAAGAACATGCAAGGAGGCTCTACTGTTTATCTATACTACCACAGTGCCAATGGAGCTCGCACGAGTTGGGAAGTTCTTTGCGGTAGCTGGAAAGACTCTATGCCAAACACAAGAACAAAAGACAATAGCAAAATAACACACTAGCCACACATCTCCTGCTGGTGTGCATTACAATTCTACTATCATTACTGTTTCATTTTGCATTATGTCTTACCTTTTAGATGTACTAATAACATTGCACTGATTCACGACGTAAAAGTCATCAGCTGTTTTCATAATCCTTTTGATTACTGTATCACTTTGCACTATGACTTATCTTTTAGATGTATTAATAACATTGCACTGTTTTACGATGTAAAAGCCATCGGCTGTTTTTACAACCCTTTTAGATGTTCTCTTTTAAACCAACCAAACGTTTTTTAAATTATGAATGTAATATGTATCACATTTGTAAATGATTTTAGGTAATCATACAATAAAGAATTCTGTAAACTAAAAAAAAATAATTTAAATGATACCAGAAGTCTTGATGTCAAATTTTGTAACCACCAAGACTGCTTTGCCATTGGCTTGAATTCATCGTCATTTACCAATCTCACGTTTATGTTCTGACTTGGAAACATTTTTGGATATTGGCTTTTTTCAGATGGGAAATGCATGAGGTGATAGCCTGTGAGGGATCCATCAGGATAGATACATTTTTTGGCAGTCCTACAGTACCTTTGAGTGCCTGTGGAAAATTGTCTCAGTGAGGTAAGCCAGCAATCTGTAGTTAGCTGAGTTGCACTTTTTTCGGGACTTACACCAGAAGTCAGAAAGATTACTCGGTCCAAATATTTCTTGATCCTAGCTATGGCACTTATTATTTCTTTTGTAGCTCCTATAAGGTCACGGCAGGCTTCCAGGGTCCTGGTGAGTTTCCAGTTAGGGTTCTTGTAGGGTACAGTGCAGTCCACTTCCAAGCAGGTACCTGGTTCTCTCACAGAAGACTGTGCAATTTGTAAGCATTTTGTATTGCTGTGGCAACGCACAGAAGGTCAGTCCCGGGTACAAGTGATGATCAGCAGTAGTTTTGGCTTCTTTCTTCATCAGGAGGCAGAATTCTTCTTCCCTCAGATATTTATCCAGGTCTATGAATGTTCTGTGAAATTGATGGAAAAGTTCGATTTTTATCTAGCACACTAGCTATTGGTTGAAGAGTTCACTATTCCCAATTCAGGTAATAGTCCCACCAAAATTCAACCCGCAGAAATGAAGAAGCACTCTCTTCCTGATCTAGAAACAGCTCAGCCTCTTGTTTTGAGTTGAGATGAATTTCTGAGAGATCCATCTGGATGAAGGGCTTTAATAATTAAAGCCCCCTTGTGTAATCTTCATATGAAAAAGAAGGCGGTGCATGGTCTTTTGTGATGTCACCTGTTTATGTCCCCTTTCTTCTATATCTTGAGTGTTGCACTGTATCAGCGGGCCTGGTCTCAAAATAGTTACTTGGCAGCATTAAATCTTATGCCTAATTGAAATGGAAAACACAGTCATCAAAGGTAAGCCAGGTCACCCTAAGTGATCTCACGCTGCGTGACTTTAAGGCAAAACAAAGTGCCCTTTTTAAATTTACTTTTCGTTATAGATGTAAAAAATGTACATTCACCATAAAACTGGATTTCTGATCAATTAATAAAAATTAGTTTTATGGAAGTTGATATTTTTTCTTATCCAAAATTGTCAAAATAGAACTTACTTCACAATTAAGGGGCCGATTCCGATTCGGGCCGGAAATCGCTCCGACCGAGCCGGACCCGGAGAGATTTCCGACCGAATCGGACCCGTGCAGCCCGACCGAACGAGTACGATGCGCACGTATGCCATCGGACTCGAGTCGGTCGGACTTCCATTGAAGTCAATGGGAGCCTGTCGTACAACGCGTACGTGGGCTCCCATTGACTCAATGGGTGCGAGGCGGACAAGGGCGCCCCCTACTGCGACTTGCGCGGCTACACGTACAGGGGGGTCCGACATGGACCCCCAAAGTACGACTCCGACTGCTCTTTGGAGCCGGAGTGCGTGGCTCGGTCGGACTGCTCGCGGCGCGCATCGTACTTACCCGGCCGGGGAACGTCTCCATTGCGCGGTGCGAGTCGAGTCCGAGCGAGTCGGTCGGTGCGGTTAGACCCGGGTACGAGTCGGTCGGAGCGGTCGGGACGCCTGGACGAGTCGGTCGGCGATTTCGCATCGTACTCGCTCGCCCGGACGCGCGTACGAATCGGTAGGGCAATAGGGCTCCGAATCGGATCCGGTTAAGCCGAATCCGATTCGGAGCCCTACCGGCCGAGATCGGAATCGGCCCCCAAGTCTTTTCATAAGAAAATGCATCTTTGCCTACTCAGAGAGAAACATCTTTTTGTAACTGCTGACTATGGGGGGACATGCTTTTCTTTAATAGTTGCTTGTCTCACTTTACTATATCAAGCATTTAACCTTCTAAGCTACCAGGGTATGTGTTAGAAATGGGGATCTCTAGTTGGCAAGGGTTTGCACCTTTGTCCAAGTAGGGACCCTTCCTTCTAGTCAGGATAAGGGAGTTACACTCCTAAAATAACCCCTGCTCATCCCCTTGGTAGCTTGGCACAAGCAGTCAGGCTTATCTTAGAGGCAGTGTGTAAAGCATTTGCACATAACCAACAGTAACACAGTGAAAGCACTACAAAAGGACACCACACCAGTTTAGAAAAATATCCAATATTTTTATATACTCAAAACAAGACCAAAAACGGTAAAGAATCCATAATACAGTACTTAAAAAATAGATACTTTGCAAGATGTCTTCTAAACTGCAGAAATACCTCAAAAACACAGTTTGTGCGAGCCGGTAGCTCCGTCCGGGGCTACTGCGATGCTGAAAACAACAGAGTCTAACAGTTCCAGCCGACCGCGTCGATACGGGCCAGCAAAAGCGTGAACAGACTCGGTAACAGTAGCTTTCTCGTTGCAGCTTACATGGAGGTGTGAGCCGGTCGTGTCAACCTTCGCGGTTGCGTTGCAAAATGGAAGCGGTGCAGGGCACGGTGTCCTCTCGATGCGGTGCATGCAGCGGCTCCGTGATGATCATCCAGACGGCATCGATGAGACCAAGGCTTACGGTGCAGGGCGAGACGGTGCTCAATGCGGTGCTGGCAAGTTGCGGTGCAGGCGACAGAGCCGGTTTGCGGGAGCTGGCGTCGGTCGGCCCAGACGGCTGTCTGAGATGAGGCTGTGCATCGTGAAACTTCACAAGCGGTGCCCCCAACCACGATGCGGTCACGGGTGTCGAGTCAGCAGCAGCAACAGCGTAGGTGAGACCAGGATGGCGAAGTGAAGCGAGGCGGTGCGGACTGCGGTGCCCACAAGTCACGGTGCAAGCAGAGGCTCGGTAGTGGCAGCGTCGATCGTCGTCATCGGTGAGACCAGGGTTGCGGTGCGAGATGCGGACGGTGCGGTCTGTGATGCTGTCAGGACACAGAGCCAGCGACGGAGTCGGTGACGGAGTCGGTTGTGGTTCCCTTCTCTGTGGCAACTGAAACTGCGGTTCCAGAAGCGGTACCCAGAGGTTGGTGAAGTCTTTGCAGTCCCTGAGACTTCAAAACAGGAGGCCAGCTCGATTTCAGACCCTTAGAGATACTCAGCACAAGTACAGAAAGTTCAGTCCAGTCCTTTCACTGCCCAAGGCAGAAGCAGCAACTGCAGGCCAAACCAACAAAGCAACAACACAGCAAAGGGGTAGTACTCCTCCTGGCAGCTCTTCCAGCTCTTCTTCTTGGCAGGTTCCTTGATTCCAGCGAGTTCTAAAGTTTAGAGGTTTGGGCCCCACTTTTTATAGCCCAAAATCCTTTGTTCTCTGGGGGCAGAGAATGTCGGTGCTTAGTCCAAACCAGTTTGGCCCTCTCTGGCCCAGCTTCCCAGCAGGAGGCGGAGACAGCATTGTCCAAGACAGACAGGGCCTATTCAGGTGCAAGGGAAATCTCCTCCCATCACTCTAAAGGCAGACCGGGCCTATTCAGGTGCTAGTGACAACTCCTCCCACTACTCTGAATGCAGCCCAGGTCTATTCAGCCCAGCCCTGACCCATCTAGACTCTCTGGAGCCACTGCTCCTCCCCAGCCCCTGTCATCCCAAAGCCAGACAGTCAATCCACAAACCCAGCAGAGGCACACAGGATGGCTAGGCAAGAAAATACCTGCTTTCTAAAAGTGGTATTTTCAAACACAGAATGTAAAAATCACCTTTACTAAAAGATGCATATTTAGAGTCTGAGTTCAGGCATACTCAATTTTAGTTTCCTATCTGGTCCCAATGGGAAGATATATTTATAAGATGTTATAAACTAACTTCCATGCTTTCCTTTGGGACAGATAGCCTTTCCGTAGTGAAAAACGAAATTGGCAGTAATTCACTATCAGGACATACCACACACACCAGGGCATGTCCTACCTTTCACATACACTGCACCCTGCCCACAGGGGTACCTTGGGCCTACCTTAGGTGTGACGCACATGTAAGAAAAGGGTAGGCTAAGGCCAGGCAAGTGGGTACACTTGCCAAGTCGACATGGCAGTTACAAACTGCGCGCAGACTCTGCAGTGGCAGGTCTGAGTTTCCTTTTCAGGGCTACTCATGTGGGTGGCACAATCAGTGCTGCAGGCCCACTAGTAGCTTTTGATTTACAGTTCCTGGCACACTCAGTGCACTTTACTAGGGGCTGACTAGTAAATCAAATATGCCAATCATGGAAACACCAATCCATAACACAATTTACATGGAGAGCATATGCCCTTTAGCATTGAATAGCAGTGGTAAAGTGCCCAGAGTCCTAAAACCAACAACAGCAGGTCAGGAAAAAAATAGGAGGAAGAAGCAAAAAGTTTGGGGATAACCCTGCAAAAAGTGCCATTTCCAACACGACCCCCTTCCAGTCTAAAGCTAGGGTAGACCAATCCATACCTCAATGGGCTTCCCTGCTTGGGGTGATAGAACATGGAACCTGGCCCACAACAGCAGGGGTCTATTCCCGTTCTACGCCTTCCTGAACCTAGTTGGATCCCTCTATCCATACTCTCAGGGCCCACTAAGCTGACCCATGTGGAACCCTTCTCCTCACCTGTGGACCTCATCTGTGCAGCGCCTAAACTTACTTTGCTCACAGATGTGTCCGAACAGGCAGACAGTACCCACATGGCCAACACAGTGGTGTGGCCCAGTCCATCCCCAGGGTGTGACTCTGGTCCCCCTCCCAGGGGCAACTCTGTCCACCAGGACAGCAAGCCACAGTGGTCACTGACAGCTGTCAGTGATGAGAGCCAGGCCTTATGCCTTTCAGGCCTCTTTAACCTCTGTGGCATCATAGAGTGGGGGGCGGTAGCCCCAGGTGCCTGGCACCCTTTCTCCACTCTCCCTCCTGCCAAGTCAGGTATGACATCCTGACACTGGACCACCAGCCCAGGGTCTGTACTCTGCGGCTGGATAGGAGACTGGGGTGGGCTCTCCCTCACCCTGTCCCCCTCCCCAGGGCTCTGCATCCCCCCCACCAGGAGCAGTCCCCCTCGAATCCAGAATTGTCAGGGCACCTGTTTCAGGTGTTCTGCACAATTCTCCCACCAGTTCTGGGGTGCTATCCTGCAACTGGTCCACCAGCCCAGGGTCTGTACCCTGAGGCTGTACACAGGACTGCGGTGGTCTCTCCCACACCCGGTCCTCCTCCCTGGGGCTCTGTACCCTCCCATCTGGAGCGGCACCCCCAGAAGACAAACCGGTAGGGGCACTGTTAGCAGTCGCCCCTTCCTCCAAGTGAGGGGGGACACCCTGAACCTGGTCCTCCAACCCAGGGTCTGTACCTTTAGGCTGGACCTGTGCCTGGCAACCCAGGACTTCAGGGGGAGTACACCAACCCCCCCAAGAGAAACACATTCCTCATGAGTTGTGCAAGAGTCTGCCTGGCACAGGTCTCCAGCCTTCTGTCCACCAGACAGAGCATGAAGACCCCCCAGGCCAGAAGGGGCCTCACCAGGGTCAGTCTTGGGGTGCTCTGACCTCAGAGCTGGCAACCCCTGACCCACTGGTCCTTCCACTGGGGATGGCATCCCCCCTCACCCTTTTCTCTGGACTCATGCACCCTCCCAACTGGAGCGGTGCTGCCAGACACCTGAACCGGTGGGATGCTCTTTACAGCAGTCCCCCCCAGTTCCCCAGACACTAGGGGATCCCCCTCAATGGGTGGCCTTCCATTACAGCCTAGGCTCCCCACCTGGTGTTCCCTCATGGCACCCCCCAGGCTCTGGGACTGGGTTTTGGGCACCTTGGGCCACAGCACGTTCCCACTCCTTCTCTGGGGAGACAGGACGTGAGTCCCTACACCCCTCCCACGACACCAGGACCTATCTGGGCTACCACAAACCTTTCCCACCACCCTCGGTTGGGAAATACCTGAGCCACTTCCTGCAGGATCACCCCCAGATGCTTCTCCAGACCCTCTGGAATCCACCAAACGGTCCGCCTCCAGTGCAAGCTCCCTGGGGTCAGAGAACTCACACTCCACTGGGTGTTCGCATAGCTCTGGAAAATAGGGACTTAAAATATGCTCTCCAGCAATTGAATCACACAGACCCACACAGGTGTTAACAAAACTACCCTTCACCCAACCATCCAGTGCCTCAGAAAAGTACCCCACATCATTCTCACATGACTGGTGAGACAGTGTCTGAGTGTTGCTGTCCCTCGACCCATACTCTTCTGGCTGGTCTCCATACTCACTTACCAGGACTTCTACCATGGGGAACCCCTCTCCCTGCACCTCTCATCTAGAGTCAGTAGAGTGTCCCTCCCACCACCAGGAATGTGATCCCCTGTGTCCGGTCCCCAATGCACCTCAGGGACACTGCGCACCACTGGAGTAACCTCACAGTCCTGAACCCCTGGTGTATGTCAACCCCCTCCTTGAAGCAGGGCACCAAGTCTGTATGTGTGTGTAACTCATCCTCAGTACTGGACCTAATACTTTTGCTGCCACCATCTGGGCTGGGCCTAGCCCTACTGCCTTTCCAGTCCAGCTCTCTCATTTTAAACTCATGGTCTAACATCATTGTTTTCTCCTTCATGGCTAACTTAAGCTTCTCCAGTTCCATTGCAACTCTCCTTGCTTCCTGCCTGTCCTCCAGCTCCTCTGGGGACAAGCCACTGCTGCCTGGTTTAGAGGGTGCCCCCCCATCCCAAAAGCACATCCACCTTGGAATAGGCTCCTCTGCCTCCATGCCAAGATCCCCAGACAGCTCACTAGCATGTCTGGCTGCTACCCAGGTCCTCAGCGCCTTTTGTAGCTTCTCTTTTCTGGTGAGGCCCCTGATTTGGACTTTGAGGTTTTTGCGGCTCGCCTTCAATTCCTTCACATTGTAGGTTTCTAACCTCTCCTCCTCAAAGGCCACTTCCAAGGATGCAGCAGATGATGCAATTGATTCAGGCATGTTGTACTGGAAAGTTCAAGTTCAAGACCAATGAAAAGGCAAAAATAGACCAAAAAAAACTGTACGTGGCACGTAATGGTCTGCGATATGGTAATAGTGCACACCAATCACTGTAAGTCAAGTGCAAATGCAAGTCCTATCCTCACCGCTGACAAACAATGTTAGAAATGGGGGTCTCTAGTAAGCAAGGGTTTGCACCTTTGTCCAAGTAGGGACCCTTCCTTCTAGTCAGGATACCGGAGTTACACTCCTAAAATATCCCCTGCTCACCCCTTGGTAGCTTGGCACGAGCAGTCAGGCTTATCTTAGAGGCAGTGTGTAAAGCATTTGCACATAACCAACAGTAACACAGTGAAAGCACTACAAAAGGACACCACACCAGTTTAGAAAAATATCCAATATTTTTATATACTCAAAACAAGACCAAAAATGATAAAGAATCCACAATACAGTACTTGAAAAATAGATACTTTGCAAAATGTCTTCTAAACTGCAGAAATACCTCAAAAACACAGTTCGTACAAGTCGGTAGCTCCTCCGGGGCTACCGCGATTCTGAAAACAATAGAGTCTAACAGTTCCAGCCGACCGCGTCGATACGGGCCAGCAAAAGCGTGAACAGACTCGGTAACAGGACCTTTCTCATTGCGGCTTACACGGAGGTGCGAGCTGGTCGTGGCAACCGTCGCAGTTGCGTTGCAAAATGGAAGTGGTGCAGGGCGCGGTGTCCTCTCGATGCGGTGCAGGCAGCGGCTCGGTGATGATCATCCAGACGGCGTCGGTAAGACCAAGGCTTATGGTGCAGGGCGAGACGGTGCTTGAAGCGGTGCTGGCAGGTTGCGGTGCAGGCAGCAGAGCCGGTTTGCGGGAGCTGGCGTCGGTTGGCCCAGACGGCTGTGTGAGACGAGGTGGTGCAGCGTGAAACTTCACGAGCAGTGCCCCCAACCACGTTGTGGTCACTTGTGTCGAGTCAGCGACAGCGTCAGTGAGACCAGGATGGCGAAGTGAAGCGAGGCTGTGCGGACTGCGGTGCCCACAAGTCACTGTGCAAGCAGCGGCTCAGTGGCGGCGGCGGCGATCGTCGTCGTCGGTGAGACCAGGGTTGCGTTGCGAGATGCGGACGGTGCGGTCTGCGGTGCCGTCAGGACACAGAGCCAGCGACGGAGTCGGTGACGGAGTCGGTTGCAGTTCCCTTCTCTGTGGCAAGTGAAACAGTGGTTCCAGAAGCGGTACCCAGAGGTTGGTGAAGTCTTTGCAGTCCCTGAGACTTCAGAACAGGAGGCCAGCTCGATTTCAGGCCGTTGGAGATACTCAGCACAAGTAAAGAAAGTTCAGTCCAGTTCTTTCACTGCCCAAGGCAGAAGCAGCAACTGCAGGCCAACCCAACAAAGCAACAACACAGCAAAGAGGCAGTACTTCTCCTGGCAGCTCTTCCAGCTCTTCTTCTTGGCAGGTTCCTTGATTCCAGTGAGTTCTAAAGTTTAGAGGTTTGGGCCCCACTTTTTATAGCCCAAAATCCTTTGTTCTCTGGGGGCAGAGAGTGTCTGTGCTTAGTCCAAACCAGTATGGTCCTCTCTGGCCCAGCTTCCCAGCAGGAGGTGGAGACAGCATTGTCCAAGGCAGACAGGGCCTATACAGGTGCCAGGGAAATCTCCTCCCACCACTCTAAATGCAGACCGGGCCTATTCAGGTGCTAGTGACAACTCCTCCCACTACTCTGAATGCAGCCCAGGTCTATTCAGCCCAGCCTTGACCCATCTAGACTCTCTGGAGCCACTGCTCCTCCCCATCCTCTGTCATCCCAAAGCCAGACAGTCAATCCACAAGCCCAGCAGAGGCACACAGGATGGCTAAGCAAGAAAATACCTACTTTCTAAAAATGGTATTTTCAAACACAGAATGTAAAAATCACCTTTATTAAAAGATGCATCTTTAGATTCTGAGTTCAGGCATACTCAATTTTATTTTCCTATCTGGTCCCAAAGGGATGATATATTTATAAGATGTTATAAATTAACTTCCATGCTTTCCTTTGGGACAGATAGCCTTTCCATAGTGAAAAACGAAATTGGCAGTAATTCACTATCAGGACATGCCACACACACCAGGGCATGTCCTACCTTTCACATACACTGCACCCTGCCCACAGGGGTACCTTGGGCCTACCTTAGGGGTGACGCACATGTAAGAAAAGGGAAGGTTAGGGCCAGGCAGGTGGGTACACTTGCCAAGTCAACATGGCAGTTACAAACTGCGCGCAGACTCTACAGTGGCAGGTCTGAGTTACCTTTTTAGGGCTACTCATGTGGGTGGCACAATCAGTGCTGCAGGCCCACCAGTAGCATTTGATTTACAGTCCCTGGCACACTCAGTGCACTTTACTAGGGGCTGACTAGTAAATCAAATATGCCAATCATGGAAACACCAATCCATAACATAATTTACACAGAGAGCATATGCCCTTTAGCACTGAAAAGCAGTGGTAAAGTGCCCAGAGTCCTAAAACCAACAACAGCAGGTCAGGAAAGAAACAGGAGGAAGAAGCAAAAAGTTTGGGATAACCCTGCAAAAAGGGCCATTTCCAACAGTATGCTTAGAGGTGACTTAGCTAATTCATAAAAGTACATTTTTCTACATGACACAGCACTTTTCTTTTACATTTGCTGAGGAAGTGTTTTCAATCTGCAGCCAGTTAGTACACAATGGTGCGACTTAGAACCATATAGTTTGGTCTTACATGGGGAGGATGGACAAATATACTGCAGCCCATACATAACATATAAAATCAGCTAGACTAGTGCAGTTAATGTGTCGTGGCTTTACTAAAAGATTACATACGAGGGAGGGAGAGAAGTCGTAGAGAGGTGGCAAAATGAGCAGCCCAGCTACTCCGCCCTCCCCTCACACCACCCCTCCCACTGAAGAAATACATCAAGAGGTGTGGATTGATGGGGAATGACCTAGGGTTGTCCTTAGTCTCTCATCATCCAGTTTCTACCACCTGATTCAATTTCACACAGCTACTTCACTTTACAGTGCTTCCCCGTCCAAGAGCATCATTATGAAATAAAGGAGCTGTGCTCCATCAAAAAGTCAGACACTATTTGGATATTTTTCACCTAAGAAAAAAGGAGCCAGATGGAGTTTGGAAGTTTTCTTGTTTTAAGGAATAATCCACACAGCGCCTGGCTCGTTTCTTTCTGGTTATTTTCGCCGTACCTCAAATATAACAGAGACTTACAATTATCTAAACCCTCAGTCAGACCACGACCATGATTACAGTGTTTCAAAATACCACTAGAATATCTCAATAGATTTTCAGTACTTATATCTAACTTTTAACGCCAGGGGTGATATTGCACAATCTGATT
The DNA here is from genome assembly GCA_963921515.1 of Calotriton arnoldi. Lineage (NCBI taxonomy): Eukaryota > Metazoa > Chordata > Amphibia > Caudata > Salamandridae > Calotriton > Calotriton arnoldi. The sequence continues at coordinate 51,762 of CAWUFW010022616.1, forward strand.
CTGTGAACATTGATTACATTTCAAATTTTAATCCACATTACACAATTCAATCTGCTTCTTTCTGAATCGCTCATTTGCATTAATGTGTTTATCATTTTTCTGTTGAAAAGCCAACTCAATTTTCAAATATTTGAACAAGCTAAGATTTTGAGAACTAAACAGGAACAAATTTAATCTGCGTGGTATTAGAATCACACAAGTAAGTAAAGCGCAGCTGGTAAATTAAGGGATATTTATGAAAATCCCATTCTGCTGTCATCTTAATTCCGTTGCCTTTCATGAAGCTCATCGCTGCCAAGTAAATTAGCAAGAGATCTACTCTTAATGTTCCTTAAAAATAAAGGAACATCTTTAATTTCCCTTTGTGTACAGTGTTTGGTTAAAACACAGTGATGGATGAAGTTGAAAGTGTTAATTAGTACTACAAAAGAAAACTCTGTTGCATGACATGAGCAAACTCTGCAGGCAAGTGAATTGCATATCTGCCAGTCTAAAATATATTTGTTTCCAAATTCCAGCTGACATACTGACAGATATTACTGTTCTGCTTGGGAGAAGATTGGTAGCTCATTTTCTTGAAGATCAAACATTTCGTAAATATGCAGAGAAAACTTATAGGTGGTACAATGCGATGTCTAGCTCCACAGAAGGTATTAACAAAACCAGTCACAACAATGGTAAAATTTCTAAGGGCCTTATTATGACTAAAGTGGTCCATTGGACTGCCATATCCACGGTGGCGGTGCGGGCACTGGGGGTACGACCCCCATTAAAACGTGGGCACTCTGACCTCTTTGGCACCGCTGCAACCGCCAGGGATAAGAGATCCCTGACGGTTGCGGATGAGGCAGTTTTGAGGCTGCAATATGCTTGGTGGGCCGCTGCAGCCCTGCCAAGCATATTACAAGTCTCCTCACTGCCACACTTTTCATGGCGGTGCTACTGCCATGAAAAGTGTGGCGGTGAGCAAACAAAGGGGTCCCTACAGGGTCCCCATGTGACTCTGTACCATGGGGTGCATGCAATGGGGCACATGTTGTGGCCCCCTGTCTGCATGCACCCCAAGTTCCTGCAGGACATGGACTTTGCAGTACATGCCCTGCAGGAACTGCCTTTGATGCTCTCATTGAGGTGCCTTTTTCAAAGACACTGGCATGGGACCGTCAAAGAACTGCCCACCAGAGACTTTAAAAGTCGTACTGTGGCCGGCGGTTTTTTATGACTTTGGCAGTCTCGGAGCGGGATGGTGGCATGGGGGCACCACTCCGAGACTGCCAAATTCATAATTAGGCCCTTAATCTGCTATCAGCAATGTACTTTGTGTTGATATATGGCATTTAGCAACAGGTCTGAGACTTTCGTTGTTTATCTTAAACATCAATAGTGTTGAAGAGTAGCCTCAGAAGCTTAACAATGTAAATCTCTGGTAAAGGTCAGAAGAAGTCAATCAGATGAATGACCAGTAAAGGAAAATTAGAAGAAAACAGGTTTGTTTGTGGAACCATCATCACAAGTCAGTAGAGGTGTAATGATAGTTTATTGAAATTGTAATAAATACCTAGGGCCGGATTCCGATCTCAATTCGAAGGGCTCCAAATCGGATTTGGTTTTACCTAAACTGATCTGAAACCCTTGTTTCCGACTGACTCGTTCCCAATTCCGAACGACCAAGTATGATGCCTGGAAACCCTTAGCGCTTACCGAATCGTTTCCGGACGGCATACAGAGGGATAGAGCCCTCCGGAGCCGAATGGTACAGCTCTATGGAGTAGGTTTTCCATGCAGGCAAGTACGATGAATGATTCGGACAGCCTTTATGAGTCGTTGTGCCCGGATCGAAAAGGCTGCCGGAATCGGTCTTTGGGGGCCCATAGCAAGCCCCCCTTCACCCGGGGCCCTCCAAATCGTGCCTGTGGGGGTAACCATGGGGGTACCCATGGGTCCCTCCTTTCAGACCATGCACAGTGTGGCAGGCACCAAGGGGTGTCCGCCACAGGGTGCGCGATTTTCCCCAATCACCCCTTTGCAGTAGCGGTCCGTGGTAGGAGTGCCGGCCGGGCGGTGACGTGGGGTGGGGGAGGGGCAGGGTGGGGGGTAGTAAACCACAGATTACGGCCGAATACAGGTAAGTAAACATTTAAATAAATAAAACGAATTTCGTTGTGAGCGCTGCATCGCCAAATGCGATGCAGTGCACGCAACGAAATTCGTTTTAGTTATTTAAATGTTTACTTACCTGTATTCGGCGGTAATCCGTGGTTTACTACCCCCCCACCCTACCCGTCCCCCGTCCCACGTCACCGCCCGGTCGGCACTCCTACCACGGACCGCTACTGCCCCTTTGTTCAATGCAAGCCTGTGTACGCGTTCGGTACACAGGCTCTGATTGAAGTCAACGGGAGTCTGACCGAATCGTATCCGGATGCATTCAAAGGCATCGTACTTGTTCGGTCGGACTTCCCTGACACGAGTCGTACGGAAAGCATTCTGGACCCGAGTCGTTTGGTTGGCTTTCCAACCGAGATCGGAATCGTGCCCCTAGTGTCCACTGGTTTATTTAAAATTAATATCATATTAAGTGTATGGCATTGCATTCCTCCATTTATTCATTACTTGATTTCGACTATTGTTTAGTTATTTAATATGGTCTTCAGATTCACTTACGTGTATAACCTCCTGCCATACACATTGTGCTGTAAACCCAGGACATGGCCTTCAGTAACACTCTCTGCCCTCACTCTATTATATCAGTGACCATTATGAACTGCCTTAGGCCACAGCAACCGGGCTTTAAGGACAGCACATGTCTGATGTCCACTCTTTGTTCCATTTCCTCGTACTCTCAGAACCCAGTATGCATTGAATTTTGATGCGTACATCTGGCTTTGAATGTGGGTGTGGCTTACACTCATACCTTATGCCTGTTTTCAGTAGCCTCTGCACTCACTGCACACTGTCACTGGCAGGTAAATTGGGCAATGGTGCAGGAAGTGACTGCGACCAGCAGTTACTTGCAGGGGTGGCTCCTCCATTTGAGAGGAGCGTTGCCCCAAAAGCCCCAGAGCTGAAAAATAAAACGGTAGTAAAGTTCATTTATTACCATTTTACTTTTCAGCAACCGACCCATCCTGAACTAAGTGTCAGGATAGGGCAGAGCCAGAACTGCCAAGCGGCAGCAGCCGGGAGCTGTGTGCTTTAAAATGCGCATGTGTCTTTGGCCGGCCGTCTTGGGACGTCAGCCAGACATGCGTATTTTAAAGTTCTCCAGCTAGGTTAGAGAAAGCGCAGGGCTCCAGTGCTCTTGAGAGCACCGAGAGAGGCGCTCCAACAAAGCCTGGCACTGCTCTCATGCTGTGAGAATAGCGCCAGGATTGGTTAGTGCAGTTTCCTGGTCCTGCGCTGGAGCCTGCCTGTTTGCTGGAGAATACCGGAAAAAGAGGACGTCACATCGCGTAGGAAGGTAAGTGTTTTATTTATTGAATGGCAGTAGCGGCCCGTGGTGGGAGTGCTGCCGGGCGCTGACGTGGTGTGGGGGAGGGGCAGGGTGGGGGGTAGTAAACTACGGATTACGGCCAATTAGAGGTAAGTACCCATATAAATAAATAAAACGAATTTCGTTGCGCGCGCTGCATCGCCACACAAACGGGAAAAAATCCCGGGGTGGACCGGAGTGCGTGCGTCAGCCAGAAAGAGCACTACTGGAGAGATTAAGGTAGGAATGAGGAAGCCTCTAAGTGCTGGGTTTAGCATGTGCAAGGTATGAGCTGCATATGGGGAAAAGCAACCCAATAGCTCACAGGTTAAGCCAGCCCAAACACTAACCCACCCCAACAACACACCCCCTGACCCTCACACCCGAAGTAATAAAAACAAGTAAAACTTTAAAATCCTTAAAACAAAATGAAAGCGACTAAGAGACGTGCTACTCGCCTCTGTGTTTCACATTCGAGTGCAGGAAGCCAGGAACTGCAGAAGGCTTAACAAATGAGGCCATTCATGGTCATTTGTTTAAGGTGTAAATTGCAGTTCTCAAATTGAAGACAATTGACTAGTTCAAAAGCGGATCTCCTTTTTACATTGAAAAAATGCAGAAATCTAGATTAACAGCAGGCGCATTTAAGAGGAATTTGAAGCCTCCCTATATATTAAGCAGACTGCTGCAGCAGCACCCAAATGCACTGTAGTGACTGTCAGGTCATTTGGAAGAGAAGAGAGGATAGAGCCTCGTGTGCAAAGGCTTTTTGCCCATTTGAACCACTTATTTTTTCTGAATGTACGAAAAGTTTCAGGGAAAAATGGCAGTGGTCCACAGGGCACTCTTCCAACTGTCAGTAAGTTTTTTCTTTTTAAATATTTTTTTAATGCAGCCACGTTTCCTTTAAAGAAAACTGTCTGTGTTTAAAGAAAGTTGTTATATTTAAACACAATCACAGACATGGTGGTCTACTGACCTTTGTAGGCCATGATGCCCGTGAATGTGACCAATCACAGGGGGTTACAAATTTTGATCTGCCTAATGAATATTCATTAGGTAAGTCCTTCTGCGCCCCTGCCATTCGGAATTTGGTGAACTAACCATTTTGTACATAGTGAGTTCTCAAAGTTGGTGCAACATTTACAAGCACGTTTTTGCAAATCAGTTCTTAGTACAGTTGGCGAATAGTCACATTTTCAATATAACTTCTCCTAGCTGTGCCAGGAGGCCAGACGTTTTCTTTATGAAATCAATGAATCTTCACTAATATTCATAAAATGAAACAGAAAAGTAAACTCAACAGCAGAGTTCTGCATCAATCCAGACTGCAGTGACATGACAGTCAGTTCATTTTGACAAGCAAGAGACAAGAGCTTAGTTACCTTTTTTACAGACTTTTCTCTAGCTATACCTGGGTGCAGTGGCTTAATGAAACTTGAGGGGGCCCCCCTGCAAAGTACATATACACCCACCGCGCTCCAGACTCTGGGGCCGATTCCGATCTCGGCCGGAAGCTCACCGAACGGGATTCGCCCGGGAAAAATACGAGCCGTGCGTGTTTTTACCGACCGACTCGTACAGCTATCCGAACGAGCTAGTACGATGCGAATGTACCCGTTGATTCCGACCGACTCGTTTCCGGGTCTGAACCGCTCCGACCGACCCGTACGGACACGACTCGCACCACGCAATAGAGACGTTACCCAACCGAGCAAGTACGATGCGCGCTTCGAACAGCCCGACCGACTTGTACTGTCCGGCTCCAAAGAGCTGTCGGAGCCGGACTTCGGGGGTCCGTGTCGGACCCCCCTTCACCTGTAGCCTTGCGAGTCGCACACAGGGGGGACCCATGGGTCCCCCTACACATGCATGTACGGTGCGAGTTGCACCAACGCGTACCCGCTGAAGGGGGCGCCCTTGTTCGCGACGTACCCATTCAGTCAATGTGGGAGCCCGTGTACGCGTCGTATGACCGGCTCCCATTGACTTCTATGGGAATCCAACCGAATCGAGTCCAGCAGCATAGGGCCGCATCGTACTCGTTCGGTCAGACTGCAGGAGTCCGGTTCGGTCGGAAATCTCTCCGGGTCCGGCTCGGTCGAAGAGATTTCCGTCCCAGATCGGAATCGGCCCCCAAGTCAGGACCTCTCATGCCAGGGGCCTGCCACCTGTGCAAAGTACCAGAGGGGGCCCCCTGGAGCTCGAGGACCCCCTGCAGGGGGCTGCAGGGGGGGGGACTAATGTTACACCACTGCCTGGGGGGCTAGATGTTTATGAGTTCAATCAAACGTTCTTATTGTTCATAAACCTTAAATGGAACAACACGTTCAAGAGTATACACATTTTTAAGTTGAATAGTAAAAAAGCTGGACAAAAGTTAATTTAAGCTAATCCACTGAGAAGTCAAATTGTTTTGTAACATTTAGGGGTCGATTCCGATCTCGGCCGGTAGGGCACCGAATCGGATTCGGCTTAACCGGATTCCTATTTCCCGACCGATTCGTACGTGCGTCCGGGCGAGCGAGTACGATGCGTGCGCTCGCAAAATCGCCGACCGACACGTTCGCAGGACCCGACCGCTCCGACCGACTCGCATGGGGACGACTCGCACCGCGCAATGGAGACGTTCCCCGGCCGGGTAAGTACGATGCGCACCTCGACCGCTCCGACCGACTCGCGCAGTCCGGCTCCAAGGAGCTGTCAGAGCCGCACTTTGGGGGTCCGTGTCGGACCCCCCTGGAATCGTAGGCGCGCGAGTCGCACACAGGGGGGACCCATGGGTCCCCCCTACACGTGCATGTACGGCGCGACCCGCATCGACGCGAACACGCTGTAGGGGGCACCCTTGTTCGCGTCATGCCCATTGAGTCAATGGGAGCCCGTGTACGCGTCGTACGACTGGCTCCCATTGACTTCAATGGGAGTCCGACCGAATCGAGTCCGATAGCATACGTGCGCATCGTACTCATTCGGTCGGGCTGCTAGGGTCCGATTCGGTTGGAAATCTCTCCGGGTCCGGCTCGGTCGGGGAGATTTCCGGCCTGAATCGGAATCGGCCCCTTAGCTGTACATATAAATATTTATTTTAGAAATATAACTGGGGTAGATTTACCTGAGCCCGTCTAAGCCTTTTAGTAACATAATTTAATGAGAACATTCTGAGAACCACCATAGAAGTTGTATCACTTTAGTTGAAAGGACTGTTAATCGGTGGGCACATGGAATTTGGGCTAACACAAAAGTGCTAATAAAAAGGTTATTGACTCTTTAGCTAGAGTACTATTGGAAATGCTTGAAGTATTCCGATCTGTTTAAACCTGTCGGGCCGGAATATTGGGACAAGTGTGGGCTATTTATAACATCCATTAAAAACCAATAGCCCATTCTACAGTATATACCTAGTTCAATAAGCACCTCTTAATTTTTGTTTTGTCCTTCAAATGAGGCATAACATGTAGATTCAGTAAACCACACAGAGTTCCAATCTCTACGCTTTTTCTCTGCACTTTTTCTTCAAATACAGTTTGACCTGCGAAATCTGTCAGGAAACAATGTCGAGGGGATTGTTAAATATGGTATGTCTCAAATTACAATCTTTGCTCAAACTCCCATTTTCAAAGAAAACACAATTTACTGATGTACTCATAAGGAGGGTCTAAGACTTAAAATATTATTCTCACCTTAAGGATGCACAGGATTCCTCTGCTTCAGGATATAATTACAGAAAGCAAAAAGTTGGAAATAATTGTAATTCACACACAAGAAAAAATGCCAATTACTCTATACTTTTTGAAATGTAATATCAGGGTTAAAAATATGTGTGAAAATTGTATGTTTTACTGACTGATAAAATAGCCGTAATAAAGTGTATTTATCCTGAATACAATATAGGGTTCACTGACAAAACATCGACACATAAAACATCCCCATACCACAATATCGAGTCATAAAAATAGATATAAAAATATTGACATCCTATATTTATAAAGGTAAGTACAAAAATATCGAAACAAAAATATTGATGATGTAAATGTAGATGTAAAAAATATCGTGTTTTATATATATATTAAATAAAATAATAAATATTAAAAATATTAATAAATAAATGTAATTTTAAAAATAAATAGATTTAATATACATTTTAATAAAAATAACAAATGAACTTAACCTAAAAAAGTTAAACACACATATATAATAATTATTATATATATTTATTGTAAAACAATTAATAAACTATTAATTTAAATTTATTTTATAATTTTAAAAATATATAAAATTGTAACAAATAAATATACATATACCAATAACATAAAATTTATGTTAAAAAAACATTCTATTATTAATTAAAACATTAAACTATTTAAAAAATATTTAAACTTACATTTCCCACTCTAATCAATGCAACAGTAGGGAAAGTGTTGGATAGCAGAGGGATACAATTTGCTATTCACACTCCAGTCAGTGCAACAGTAGGGAAAGAGTTGGATAGCGGAGGGGTAAAAATTACTTTTACCACTCCAGTCAGTGCAACAGTAGGGAAAGTGTTGGATAGCAGAGGGATAACATTTACTATTCCCACTCCAGTCAGTGCAACAGTAGGGAAAGTGTTGGATAGCGGAGGGTTGAAAATTACTATTCCAACTCCAATGAGTGCAACAGTAGGGAAAGTGTTGGATAGCGTAGGGGTAAAAATTACTATTCCCACTCCAGTGAGTGCAACAGTAGAGAAAGTGTTGGATAGCAGAGGGGTAAAAATTACTATTCCCACTCCAATGAGTGCAACAGTAGGGAAAGTGTTCGATAGCGGAGGGGTAAGAATTACTATTCCCACTCCAATAAGTGCAACAGTAGGGAAAGTGTTGGATAGCGGAGGGGTAAAAATTACTATTCCCACTCCAGTGAGTGTAACAGTAGGGAAAGTTTGGATTGCAGAGGGATAAAAATTACTATTCACTCTACAGTCAATTCAAAATTTAAAACAAACAAAATATCAACAACAAAAAATATTTGAAATACAAAATAAATGTAAGAACAATTATAAATATGTAAAAAATTAAAATACAAATATATTTAATATTATAAATTAAAAAACATTAAAACATATTATAATGTTAAATACATATCACTATTACCTACAAATATTATATTAAATAAAATATAACAATATTTTTAGTTACAAATTATTTATAAACAAAAACATTATTAAATACATTCATTTTATTTACATCCTAACCTATAATACCACACAATTCACATCCCACATCTAAATTAAAAATAAAATGTACTTCCATAATTAACAAAATTAATTATCAATTAAATAAATATTATTAATTAAAAAACAAATAAAAACACATAAAAATTAATTAACTTCCCATCCTTTACCCCTATAAACCTCACAACCCACAACTAAAATTAATTGCACAATTCCCATGTGTAATTTTTACTTAATGAAATATTGTTAATTAACAACCAATTATGAAATAATTAAAAATAAATTACTTCCCACCCTTTATCCCTATAAACCCCACCAACTGCACCTAAAAATAATTATACAATTTCCATATTTAATTTTCAATTAAATAATTAATATTAATTAACAACTAATTATTAATTAATTAAAAATAAATTACTTCCCACCCTTTACCCCTATAAATTCCACAACCTGCACCTAAAATTAATTAAACAATTTTCATGTTTAATTCACAATTAATTAATAATAATTAACAACTAATTATTAATTAATTAAAAATAAATTGCTTCCCACCCATTACCCCATAAACCCCACAACCCGCACCTAAAATGAATTACACGATTTCCATATTTACTTTTCAATTAATTAATATTAACTAACAACAAATTAATAATTCATTAAAATAAATTACTTCCCACAATTTACACTATAAAATATCAATTAAATAAATATTAATAAATAAAAAAATATCATTAATTTATTATAATTAAATTACTTCCCACCCTATTCCCTATCAACCCACAACCTGCTATGGAACTAAAAACTGCAAAAGTTAATTAAAATAAAATTGATGACTACTAAAAATGTAACACATATATTAAAAACATAATCAATACTTATACAAAAAGAATATATCACATACATTTAAAAAATATACTAAAATACATAACACTAATTAAAAAATCGATATATTTAACAACTTTATTTTTGCAAACGATATTAAAGACTTCTATATTTTTTTTAACGATATTTCTTACCTTAAATTCGATATTTTTGACTACAATATACTTGCTGTCGATATTTCTCACTGACTATATTTAGGACTCGATTTTCCTGTAGTTCGACATTTCCAACTCGATATTTTGTCTGCACACCAAAATATAGGCTCACACATTAATGCCAACTGAGTCACTGGACTAGTTACATGAAGAAAGCAGCATATCTCTATTCATCAAGGCATTCATGCTCCCTATTTCAATTATTTTAAATTTCAATGTCTGTCTTAGCCATTTGAACCTGGTCTTTCCTGCTCAGCTGGTCCTGACATCTAGCCTTCTCCTTGTGGATAATGAGCTATCTGGAATTTACATTTGATTTCCTCTTACCATTTTTTAATCAGTGAACCTTTGTTGTGTCAGAGATGCTGGCTGGGGAATTGTTCTACATATTCTCTGCATCTCTCTTTTCTCCCCTGCATTCATGCTCTAAAATCATTGCAGCATGGATTAACTCTTGCTTTCAAACATGAATAGCTTTGTCAGAACTGCATAACTCTAACCCACTACACTCTAAGGCAGCATCCAGATCTTGGTGTGCTTGGCTGGATAACAAGCCCCACTGAGAGGTTCCGGGAGGGGGCAATTATACTATTCTGTTTACCACAAGAGGCATACCAACTTTCTCTGGGTGCTCCTACAGCCTCCCACTGGAACATGTGCAGACACCTACTTTCTGTGATTTTACTGCCAGGACGTTTGGTAAGTTTTCTTTTTTCTTCTTGTATCAGTTCCTCCTACACTGACACTCAGCTCTCCTATGGGGTGCGTTTTGACTACCATTTTTATTGAGTCCCTGAGATCAATGGGAAGCATGGTGGAGTACAATGGATAATCCACCATTACCTCCTGTGAGAGTCCACACCTAAATACCCCTGCTGAGCTCTCCCTTAGAATTGTGTGCTGTGGCTCCTCTGATGACTGTGGAGGAGTTCTGGGGGTGCTTAGGAGGGTGGAAGAGATGGGTGAGATTGTGGGTTGCATGGAATGAAAAGAAATGTGGTGAACTGTGAGAAATGAGAGGGTTGATGGGGTGTGTAAAGCTTTTGTGTGTGAGAGTGTGAGCGAGTTTATAGGGCTTTTGTTTGGTTGGCATCTGCTGAACAGTGTGGAGCTGATGGGTTTATTTTTTTCAGTCCTAAGTGCTCAGTCCCGGTTTAAAAAGTCTTAAAGTATATTTATTTCAGTGAATTAAAACCATAACATTTTCTACAGTAAGACATACAAATTAGAATATTAAAATCATTAATAAACACGATGATAAAAGAAAGCATTGTTATATTTGGAATTTCTCTCAGTATCTTGAGATGTTTCAACCATGCTTCCAAATTAAATCGCAAACATGTTCGTGCAAATTTCGCTAAAAAGTGCAAAACAGTAAAACTGTAAACCAGTACAGATAGTATTACCACGTCCATACATTGTTATTTCCTTAGTCAGCAAAAAATAGAGATGGGAATATTAGGGGCGGATTCCGATTCGGGCCGGAAATCTCTCCGACCGAGCCGGACCCGGAGAGATTTCCGACCGAATCGGACTCTAGCAGTCCGACCGAATGAGTACGATGCGCACGTATGCCATCGGACTCGATTCGGTCGGACTCCCATTGAAGTCAATGGGAGCCAGACGTATGATGCGTACACGGGCTCCCATTGACTCAATGGGCACGACGCGAACAAGGGCGCCCCCTACAGCGTGTTCGCGTTGGTGCGGGTCGCGCCGTACATGCACGTGTAAGGGGGACCCATGGGTCCCCCTGTGTGCGACTCGCGTGCCTACGCTTCCAGGGGGTCCGACACGGACCCCAAAGTGCGGCTCCGACAGCTCCTTGGAGCCGGACTGCGCGAGTCGGTCGGAGCGGTCGCGATGCGCATCGTACTTACCCGGCCGGGGAACGTCTCCATTGCGCGGTGCGAGTCGTCCCCGTGCGAGTCGGTCGGAGCGGTCGGGTCCTGCGAACGAGTTGGTCGGAGATTTCACGAGCGCACGCATCGTACTCGCTCGCCCGGACGCACGTACGATTCGGTCGGGAAATAGGGCTCCGAATCGGATCCGGTAAAGCCGAGTCCGATTCGGAGCCCTACCGGCCGAGATCGGAATCGGCCCCTTAGTGTAGACCATGTCCAAGGAAGCACAAAGGGGCCTATTACGATGCCGCCACCGCAACGGAGCACAGGACCGACCGCCGAACTTGCGGTGGTCCCGCCAGGCAAATTAGGATGCGCCCGCCACACTGGCGGGCACATCCTCGACTTTGACATTGCGGCGGGCGGTGCTGTAAGCAGCAGCCTCCGCAATGCCAAAGCCCATGTTGTGCATTGCCATGCACAAGGTGACAGGCACCGCGTGGTGCCTGCCACCTTGTGCATGGCAATGATGGGGGGTACCATGGGTACCCCCCAGTGCAGCCACCCACACCCCCCACCCCCCGGGGGCCTGCATTGGGCCCCCACGGTGATTACCCGCATGCCTTTCCATGGCGGAGTCTCCGCCATGGAAAGCCATGCATCCTAATATGGATGGCGGTGCCTGCAAGGCACCGCCACCATAACCTGAGCCTTTTCCGCCCGGCCGGCAATCCGACTGGCGGAAAAGCGGCGGACGGTCTTTCCGTCCGCCGCGGTGCCCCTCGCCATACTAATATGGCGGGGGTGAACATGGGTCATTTGGCAGGCGGATCGACACCGCCGGCCCGGCAGTGGCGATCTGCCCGTGATCGTAATAGGCCCCAAAGTGAGGACAATATTACAGAAACATAACGGCAGCTCAAATAATTTAGTGTGCCGGCTGCAAAACAGTCATTGATAATTTCACTGCCAATAACCTGTCCATTTTTATAAGAAATGTTATAAACGATGCAATTGTTTGGGGGTTTTCACTCTTCAAATAATAAAAAGTTGCAAATGTTGGCATGGTCTGATACCATGCTGGTTAAAAAATGTCCGCATCAAACCTTTGCGTTCAGTTAGCTGCTGGGACGGATCTACCATGCCCTGCAGATCCTCATCTTGCCATTGCTGCCACAGAGCCTGTCCCAGATGACTGCTGCAGGAACTTCGACACACACATCTCCGCCCCCTGATGTGTCAGTGGCACACAGTGATGCAGCCATACCACCTCCACCCCCTGATGTGTCAGTGGCAAACAGTGATGCAGCCATAACACCACCACACACACCTGGCACACCTGACACAGAAGACATATCAGAGGACGAAGATGTGGACGGTAATGACTCTGTGTCAAAAAGGAGGTTGTAGCATTCATCACCCGCCATAAGGCCTGTTTCTGCTTCGTACAGCCCTCTGCATCATGCCCTGGTACAACACCTTCCACTGTCCCCCGAAACACTCTGCGACATTCACCTGGACCCCGACATGGACTGCCATATCTGCTCTGGTTACCAATGACACAGCAAACAGGCTGCAGACTCAACCCTTCCTCTACCGATTGACTTGTCATCCCCTAAAGGACTCTGTTTGGCCCTCCACTGGGCAACCATGTAATGTGGGGTGTGCATGGCCATGTACTGTTCCAGCTCCGACACTCCACAGGATGTGAATAAAACATTCCTAATCACACAGATGTGTCATGTCTATGTTCAATCAAGTATAACAGTACGGATGACTGTAGGGACATTGATTGCACAAAAAGGTACACCCTGGGAAATGACATCAATGCGCATGTCTGACCCTGACACACATGGCCAATTAGATGACTGTGAAGGTGTGAACTAGCTGTGGCCTCATTGATCATGAACAACAATCTCGCAACCCCACAACGTAGCCCCACATCCATGTATGAAATAGGGCTGTGTGTAAATATGTCAAAGTCGGTAGGAGGCCTAAAGTAGTGTCCCACATCACATGTGACAACAGAACATCCCTTCGCATACCTACACACACTCAACTGTGTGGACACAGCCTGGTTTGATGGAACACATTGATCCACATGGCAAGAAGTTGGACACCATACTCACATTGCTGAAGACACGTAAGCGCACAGGTCCACCAGCAACTCTCCCAACCACAATGTCTGGCTCACAGAGGTGGAGCTGGCAATAGGGACTCACCCCTAAGTGAAATGCGTCAGTCAGTCCCTCCCTGTGTATGGACAATGCACATTGAGGAACACGATTTGGCATGCTAATCAACACTCAACACAGTTGAACACTAGTGAAGCTGCGTACACTTTATTAGCATGTGCGTGTCAGTACGGGCAAGACAAGGGCCACAACATGCAGACCAATGCATCAGACACTAACAGGCAGCAAAGGAACATGTAGAGGTGCAAGACATGGGGAGGCACAAATAAACACCAACCATGATGGATGCTGACGTTCTCAGCCCACCTTGCCTTGCTGGACGAGTCATGTGATGTTTGGCGAATGCTCATTGCACTGTGTCAGGGGACACCACTCACAGCCCATAGGATCTGCATAGTCCTGTACCACCGGACTGCGCTGACTGTCTGCTCTGCTGACAGTGAGCAGGTGAAGGAGTCCAAGAAGGTCACATGTAGTACTACATTGCCATGTGTGTACTCTCCCTTCAGCAGTGTGTCAGTTTGAGGAATGTTGCCAAGCGCCGCTGTCCACTCACCTTGCACAGGTGTGTGTCAACCCGCAGTCTTGCACGCACACGCATTCTGAGTCCATGCGAATGCAGCCATGTCCACTGTCATGGTGGGATAAGTGTCCATTTCTCCAAGACGCAAAAGGGTGTTGGACCTGTGCCATGGGTTACAATCCTATGTGGCTGCAGGAACGTAGTTACTCGTCCATGAAAGCAAGCACAGCTTCATGGGCAATCAGTTCCAAGAGTACGTCGTTGTCGACTTCAACGAACACGGGGGCTAGCCAATCCATTAGCTGGTCCGGACAGATGTGCTCCGTCCACGCCGTTTCATCAATCCGCAACACAGCCCAATAGGGGAGCGCTTCGATGTGGTCACTGCACACGAGGAATTGTGCAATCTCACATGCCCAACTGCCAGCACATACGCCCAATGCCAAGGCATCCCATGAACGGGTATCACAGTTACACTCCTGGTCGTGGGCCAACAGGGGGCGCACACACATGTCATAATCCAGTTCATCTACCGTTGTGTTGGATAGGCAGACATCCATGGGCCACTCGAATATGCATGATCGGCAGTGGAATCAGGGCTGGACGCAGGTGACGTATGCAAGACGGAAGCTCAGACGGTAACTGATGCGCAACACTGCCAGTGGCAGTGCCCCCAACAAATGCAGCATTCTGTCGCGGTACAGTTCCACGTGACAGGCGTTGTGCATGCGCCCGGGATGTTCTGACATTGCGTTGTTCGCACTCGTAGAACCGGCACACTTCTGTCCTGCGGCTGGTATGTGGATGATATGCCACAGCTTAGATCAATGAGTCGTATGAGTGTGCAAAGTTTGTACGTATGGGTTGTCCTGTACGTAAGTGTCAAGGCCGTTCCATGCAGGAGTACCTCAAACAAGGACTTCTGTGTGTGGGGTGTGGAGACGTTGATCTTTCATTGGCGCCGTGTGTAGTGTGGGAGTCGTCATCATCTGCCATGGTATCTCTCTTAGGGGTGCCTGCTGCATGCATTTCCAAGGTCGGGGTGCAGATGTCCTTCCGCCTTCTGTGTTGAGACAAAGGGGCTTTCATCTCTAATGTTAGTCAGACTACTGCTTGTATCCTGGGAATGTGATGTGGCTATCGCGCTGCAATTGAGGCTAGGCCTTGGGCTTATGGTGCACCAAAAGCGATGAACACACACAACGGTTGCCATGTATGAGCCAAGACCCCAAGCGGCCTTGTGCTCCTTGTACAATCCCTTCGTGTGCGGACGCCCTCCGGCTGCATGCAACATTGCAACATTGTCATTTGCGGGCATGGGGTGGCACAGATACTGCAACAGAGACACACGCATCAGTTGGTTTCCTGTGCAGCCCAGATATGAACCACGCCCAGAGGCCAGGGATAATTGTTCACACCCCTACGCTGGCCTGGCGTACGCCAAGCCAGCCCACTCGGCTTACGTATAAATGGGGGGATGACGACGCTACATGTCCCAGTTCTTCCCCACTGCCTGAGGTGACATGGCTGCGTCCGCCTGGCTGATGACGAGACTCAATCATTTAGGGTCCATGACTTGCGTTGCACGGAGTCGGTGGCACCGGTTGCACTGCGGCCGGCACGGGCCTACCGCCACGGGATGGTGACTTACTGTGCACTGAGGTAGGGGCACCTAAAGTGCTGAGCGGGTGTGCAGCCTGCGATGATGATGTGTGCACTGATATGGTCTCTGCCATTGCAGTATCAAGACCCAGAGTCAAGTGTGCGCCTGGTGGACCGCAATGTAGGCCTGAACCAGCGGGCAGCGCGGGCCTACCGCCACGTGGCGTTGCCTCACGTTTCACAGAGTTAGTGGCACCTAGAGAGCAGAGCGGGTGTGCAGCCTGCGATGATGACGTGTGCACTGATATGATCTCTGCCATTGCAAAATCAAGACCCAGAATCAAGTGTGCGACCTGGTGGCCGCGCATGCGGATGCGTGATGTGGAGGCTGCCAAGGTCGTGGACCCCGGGCTTGGAGCTTGCACCGGGACGTGGTGGGCCCTCTTGGAGACACGCCGGTGGCGGAAGGTGAGCAGTGAGGCCTGGATGTGCAGGGGCGGGCAATCCCCGCTGGGCGGCGGGAGGGGCAGGGGTGCAGCGGCCTGTGTGCGCAGGGGCGGCCAAGCGATGTTCCTGTGTGCAATGATATGTACTCTGCCATCATTAGCTGTGGACTCTGTTTCAGATGAGGGACCTGGTGGCCTGCAGTGTGACCGGCACATGGTTGGAGACACACCGGTGGCAGCAGGTGAGCAGTGTGGCCAGGGTGCACAGGGGCGGGCAATCCCCGCTGGGCGGCGGGAGGGGCTGGGGTGCAGCGGCCTGTGTGCGCAGGGGCGGCCAGGCGATGTTCCCGTGTGCAATGATATGTACTCTGCCATCATTAGCTGTGGACTCTGTTTCATATGAGGGACCTGGTGGCCTGCAGTGTGGACCGGCACGTGGTTGGAGACACACCGGTGGCAGCAGGTGAGCAGTGTGGCCTGGGTGCGCAGGGGCGGGCAATCCCCGCTGGGCGGCGGGAGGGGCTGGGGTGCAGCAGCCTGGGTGCGCAGTGTCTGCACTCTCTCTCCCTCTCTTCCTTTCACTGTCTCTCTCTCTTCCTCTGTTACTCTCTCTCTCCTTCTCCCCCTCTCCCCCTTTCTCTCTTTCTCTCTCTCCCTCTCTTTCTCTATCTCTCTCTCTCTCACTCTCCCTCTCTTTCTTTTGCTGTCTCTCTCTCCCTCTGTTACTCTCTCTCACCCTTTCTCTCTCTTTCTCTCTCTCCCTCTCTTTCACTCTCTCTCTCTCTCCCTTTCTTTCTCTCTCTCTTTCTCTCCCTCTCTGTCCTTTGTTGAGCGCATGACACATCTTCTTATCTTCAATTTTGTCTTGCAGGCTGTGACTTACGGTTTGTCCGGAGAAGACCCGTCATGACTCTGCCAATTATTGATGATGAGTTGAATTTGAATAAATTGATTATTTTTGGAATTCTAAGGTATGTCTGTTTTTCCTTTTTCGGACCACACATGGATGTTGGTTGTTGTACTTGTGCGACTTCAGGTGGATTGTTGTGTTCATGAATTTGTAAGGTAGATGTGAGATATCTTTGTCCAGGGGGGGTGCCCGGGGTAGGGCCCGGGGGGTGCGGGGGGGGCGGGCCTGGGTGTGGTGGCGGTGGGTGTTGTGGCCCTCTTGGGGCTCCGAGCTGCATGATCAGTAGCTCCATGGCATCTGTTGTTCTTCTGGTGTGGCTGTGGGCCGAGCTCCCTTTCATGGTGCAGGTTGTCGTCCGACTTAACACCAGGTAAGAGCAGGTGTTAAATCCCTGCTGCTAACGCGCCTTATCGCATGTTTTTGATTCTTATCGCCGATCTGGCTGGTCGTTGGGAATGTTGCGTAGTGGTGTTTCCGCAGGTTTTTGCACGGGAACGCCTACTCTGCATCTCATTAGCGTTAGTTGCTGGTGTCATCCGTGGCGATGTTTTTTGCGGCTGCTATCGCAGGATAACTGGCAATATCAGCTGTTAGCACTAGCTTGTGAATGGTGCGATGAATTTATCACCACTTTGGCTGTGCTAAAGTGCCGCTAACTCGGCGATAAGTCCTTGAGAATATGCCCCCAAGACTTGAGTTTTGTAAAGTGGATGGTCATTTTCTTTTCAATACAGTAGGTATGCAGATTGTTTAGTAACCTTTAAAGTCCGATTCCAGTCAGGGTCATAAGAATTAAATTATCGGCGTACTGTAATGAAGATACTTGACAAAGCCTCAAAGCTTGGCGGATGAGAGTTGGCTGCATCTAGGTGTGAGCTTAGGTCAGCTATAAAAGGATTAAAATGCATTGACACAAGAACACGCCCTTACTTCAGACCCATCTTAATTGGTAATTTGACCCACAACCCTTTAGTTTGACCTGTGTCCAGTTGTTCGAATACAGTAGTTGAATGGCACGTAATAGGTTTGCGGGAATCTTCCAACCGGCCAATTTCCTCCACAGGAGGTTTTAGTTTGCATGACTGAATGCCTAAGAGAAATTCACGAAACAGGTATAAAGTAGTTGCTTTTTAAAAAGGCATTTCTCAATAATCATAGTAAGCACAATCAAGATTGTCTGCAGTTCTGAATTTTGCTCTAAATCCTGTTTAGTTGAATAGAATTCAATTTTCTCTTTTAGCCCAGTCCTCCAATTTAGACAGTATCAGGCCAGCAAAGATTTTTGATTCTGTATCCATAAGGGAAATCATATGATAACTGTCAGGGGATGCATTAGTGCCTATCTTACAGATTCTGGGGTGGCCTCTCCTGATAGACAAAAATTGAACAAAGTATGAAAGCGCTCACTCCAAAAATCACAGTCTTCTTTGAATATAGCAGCTGGAAGCCCATTCAGATAAGGAGCAGCGTTGCCTCTGCTTTTCTCAATCCTCTCTTTAGTTTCTCTTTGAAAGAAGGTTAAGGGCGTAATAAGCCAACTTTTAGGTATAGAAGAACGGTTCAGATAGTGGCTGTTGTATAAAAAAACGTATATGAATCAGTCATGCTTCTTGCTTGACATTATTGCCTGTCAAACCCAATTAATCTCTATCAAGACAATTTATTAGGTACCAGAGCAATTTTGTATTATTGTTTTTGCAGGATTTCACAATGTCAATCTAGTCCATGTTTACTTGGGCCATTTTCACCTCCCAGACAGCTTTTTTCAAAGCCTTTCATAGCTTTCATATTTTTTAGATTGTGACAAAACATCTGAAGGAAGATTGATAGCCCTCATTTCTTTTTCAGGTGCCCTGAGTTGGAACTTAAGTGTTCTTTAGTACCATATTTGTTTTCCAGGCTGTAATGTAGTCATGGGTCGATTGTTGGGGGTTTAAAAAAGTGACTTTAAGTTCATCCTGGGTCATCCGCGATGCAGCAATTGGGTCTTCCAAGCCCCAATTAGTTGTTACACTGGCCAAATTCCACACCTTATGGCAGGCTGGCGAGAGGTTATTCCACCTGACCCTTTGCCATTGTGCGCCTGGGTCTTGCATGCCAATAGTTCTATATATATATGTGCACAATTCCGCTAGCGCTTTTAATTCTGATGAACTGTAAAGACTGATCTCGCACCTTGCTGTTATGTTAATGTGAAGATTTTATGAAAAGGAAGGAAAGATACAAACGTGTAATTTAAGATGGATTCTGCCTTGTAGGATTTCTTTGTCACAGTCATTGGGATATCTCCTTGGCAGCACCCATTTAACGGCCAGCGACCAAGAACCCCCAAAGTGCAGAGAAGTTCATGATCTAGTTTATTGACAGAGCGGAACTTAGAAAGTCGGATTGGAAAACCCCAGCGCATATCTGATCTTTTTAGGCTGCTGCTTCTTCCCAAATGATTGGCACGTTAAGATTAAAGTCACCAGTAAATATTTGTGAATATCCACCATGCAAGATTTCTAATTCCATAAGAAGGTCTTCTAATACCTTTATATTCTGCCATTTTTGTATAGAGCTGTGGTTAATATATATATATATATATGTTTAAAATTATAAATGGTCCTCTAATGCTTCGAAAGTTCCAGTTATGTATTATCATGCCGAGTAGGAATGGTGAATTAATTGGTAGGCCGCTTGAGTTAAAGGTTTTGTCAAGCGTCACATAAATTGTTAAGCCACTTTTCAGGTGTCCATTTTTCTTGTCTTTTTCTCCTTGAGTAAAAGTTTCCACATTGCCTCCTAGTACAAATCCTCCTCTTTATAGGTCTCCTGGAGGCAGGCAATGTCGAAACCCCTAAGATAGTTTTCTAACTCTGGATCTGAGTGGAGTTTTCAAATTCTTGCTAGGTTCCATGATATAACAGACATGTACCAGGGTTCTTTATCAGGAAGATTCTCATCACATCAGTTTATGGTCTGTGGCTTACATTCTAGGAGAAATTGCTTTGTTCAGGGCTTTCTTTTGAGGGTTATAGAGGAGTGAGTCCTCAAGCAATGTCGATCAATTTTATTTTGATTGAGAGTGGAAGATTATCAGTTCCAGTCTGCTGTTTGAAGATTGGGGGGATTGGAAAACCAGCAGCTAGGACCCTGCCTTCTGTTTAGTGATATTATTACTGAGTCTGTTGGAGGAGAGTAGTTATTATGCAAGCACCTGTTGCATTCCTCAGAAATGTGGTGGGTTTTGCCTGTCCCACCCTAGCCCGTTGAATGTCTTTCTACAATAGATTTGATTTGTGGTCCTCAGCTAATAGCACAGTGGGCTAATTGGCCAAAGTTTGAGAAGATGCTTTTAACTTTATAAATAGAGATGCAGGATATTTTGTGTTTTTGGATGTTTGAGGTTGGGAAAATATATTCAGATAAGATTGTGCTCCATTTGAATGATGGAAAGTTGTTATATAGGTTGAGTGCTTCCCTTCTTGAAGGTGAGTGTGCAGCTGTTTTGTATTTTCTTGGACTGGTGGTGTTTGATTAAACATAGGAACAAATTTGGCGTTTGTTTCTCTTAATTTCATAGCCTTCTCATTTTTCTCCCAATTCTTGTTTTGTTTTCTTATTGTCTTCCGTTTTCTTCTTGAGGAAATAGCAGCTTCCATATGATAGTTTAATGCTAAACTTTTGTTTGAGAGTCTCAATGTTTCAGAAAATGATAGAGCTTTTGTAACTGGTACAGACTCAATAAGATTGAGCATTTCACACCCCCTGTTACTTGTGCGTTCCTGACTTTTGTACACTTTGCTACACACAGCTTTGGTGAAACTTGGGGCTCAGATGGAGTTGGTTGAAAAGGTGTTTGTTGTAGCAGTCCTGTGGGCTCTGTAGATGGAAGAAGCCCATGATTGTTGTTAGTTGTAATAGGGAGGAAATGGCCTTAATGGATTTTACTTCTCAACCAGAATAAACACAATAGTAGGGAATTCCTGCAGTTATTCTACAATGGAGCTGCACGCAAAGTTTGGTGGACCCGCTAAGTAATTGTTTTATCATCAGGTGCATTTTCTCAAAGCGTGAGTCAATGGCAGCAGCATATTGAGGTAGAGACTCCAGCAAAGAAATTTGTTTATCGAACTTATTTGATTGAAACTCAAGAGTTTTTGATGTAGCATCCAATGTCATAAACAGACAAAATCCAGATTTCATGCTCCTGGACTCCACTGTATTCAAGGGAAGGTTGCGATTCTTCTACAGGGTTACATGAAGTAAACTGGTTCCCACACTCAGATTCACTGTCATTGTTTGATTGTTCAGGTGTACAGCCACTCCAAGGAGACTCTATTGCCTGATTGGACCAAGTGTTTGATGCGCTTGGGGGTAACTGCATATCAACAAAAAAAAAAGTAATGACTGCTCGCATTTCAGTTATTGGAGGTGCAGAGGGGATATACTTTTTACAGGAGAGAGGGAGAAGATCTGTTCTGCAGCCATTATAGCTTCTCTGTTCTTGGCAAACCAGGATATGGATTGTATGGGTGAGATTGTAATGGAGAGTTAGGTCTGGGCACCAGGATGGTTTTTTCATTGTTGGCTTTATTAGCCTTCCTGGCTTCAGTACTCATTGCTCTTCCAATAAGGCTGTCTTTCACTGGAGTATCCTGGTCAGAGCTAGGACTGTTGGCAAGAGCCTCCCCTAGACTAAAATAAACTGGAAGAAAGATCCTTTTGTCTATAACAGCAAGCTGACTGCAGCTAGCTGCGTCTGTCTGTGTCTGGCGATTACCAGGACAAAAAGGTTGCTGTAACAATGGATGAGCTAGCCAAATTGGCCCAAATTTGGCCACTAACCTCCATGGAAAGAGTGTAGGGCATTAGAAAGGTTCACAACAATACAGGAGCATTGCAGGAGGTGTGAGTATCACTGCTGCTGCAATACAGAGCTTTTCCTTCTAATGAAGCACTTGTAATGATCAATGTTCCTCAAAATCACATAATCTTATTGTCTCACTGTATTTCCTCTAGGTTCCACTGTGCTATGCTGACATCGGTCACAGGAGAAGCAGAGGCAGGCATATGTAGACAGTCATGTGGCCAATACTGTTATGCAGCATTGAGCTCGGGCACAGCTCCACTGTACTTATCGGGTTAGCTCACCTTGTCCGCAAGCTGCATCCAAACCTGGTTGGGCCTCTTCCACGGGCATGGACTCTAACGTTGCGCAGCGGGGACCAAGCGTGCTGTGCACTGCTGCATGCAGGTCCACTTACAGGCTTACCAGGTGCACTAGGAGTTGGGTCCAAATAGGCTGAGGCGGCTGAGGTGGCAGCTTGCTGGACATACGATGTTCTGCACCGTATAGTGTAAGTAGGGTCAGCGGCCTTCAAAACCAGCTTCAAAGCTTCAAAGTCAGCCAAGGCCAACTCCCGAAGCTGAATTACCAGCCACAGGCCACTGAAGGAGCTGCATGGAGCCTGCCATGCGAACCGATCTTGCCTATACTTCGCCTCTGCTGCTTTTTGGAAATTGCCTCACCGGAAGAGTATCGTGCACAGACTCTTGTTTAGATGCAACACAACACTAACTATGTTGCAGTGTTACTTCACCATTAACGTATGCACCAAATCCTTAAGCTTGTTCTTGGACAAGTAAGGCAATGCAGCGATTTCCGCTGCGTCGCCATACTCATGATTTATGAGGCCACTCAAAGCCATGCATGATGGCTTTGCGTGGCTTCATAATTCATTATGAGAGCCCTGCATTACATATGTACTACTTTACGTGGTGCAAACATGATGCAGGGCTCTCATTAATAAGCCCCTTTGTTCTTAGATATTCATAGACCACTGCTGGCATCTTTAAAAGGAGTCATACATGCAGTGATAAGGCCAGACAATAACTTGTGAAAGCTGTACAATATTTATCAAACCGTGATAACGTTGAAAAGGACCCCAACGGTGGCAGGAAGTCTTTTAAATCACCATTATTATCTATGAGTACTTTTACTTTGGAATGTTACATTATCTTCCCCAGAAACTGGTCATCATAGAGCCACAGTGATAACTCACAGGCACCCTCCAATTCGGAAATCCCACCCTTCAAGAAGGCAAAGGCGCAAAAACAATCCTTCCCTAGGAAAGTTCCTGGGGTCTGGATTGCCTTTATCTGCTACTCCATACTATAAAGGAATCTTGCCAGTGCCAAGCTATATCAATTAAAGCAATTTCTGTCTAAATAAAATTACAGATAATCCTGTCAATATGGCTGATATTTGTCCTTACATGTATTATTTGGTTAGACCCCTGCATTTGTATGTTACACTATTACTTTGTACTTCAATGTACTTATCCGAATATATTTCTGCCTTGATGTATTTGTAGTCCATGTACTAATCACACTTGTAACCTGGAACCTATACGTATTGTGTGATGATATTCTGTTATCCTCTGTCATCTTTTTTGTTTGTTATATATGTGGGATTACATCTTTAACCTGGTCATATGTACATGCTTCTGTGATCCATTAGGTCCTATCTATGCTACATCGAACTGCTACTAAATAAGTACAAAAATACAATGATTTTGAGATTTAGGATAGATGTACTAAATGTTTTAATTGTTGCGAACAACCTGAAACTCTGTTTGCAACCTCAAAAATGTGTGTTACTATGTACCAAAGCTTTGCGCCTGCAGATTGAAACGGTATTTGGAACAGGTGTTGTAGGTTTCCCTTCCAAATAGCAAATCAGTATGAGATGTAGCCATGTTTGTAACCAAAACCCAGTCACGAAATATTGAAAAATTACTCACTCCTCAGTTGGAGTAGTAATGCATTCATAAAAGGGAAGAGATCCATTCTAATGGGAAATTTGCTAACAGAGTGTGATCATGATGGAGAAATGTTTATTTGTCCACGTAGTGTTTTGGCCCAACCACAGAAGTAAGGGTACAGTTTTTATCAAGAGAAGGGTAGGAACACTGGATCATAAGAACTGTGTGGATATCCATGAATTCTGTAACTCTCTGTCACAGAAATATGAGGAAAGTATGTGATTTTAGCCAATGTTTGATTTTTACAGGCCCTTGTGGGTAAAGAAAAGTAGTGGGTTTCACACTGTTCTACCCCTGATGTCATGTTTTCAGAGAGGTCTGAGTTTAGTATGTTTGCTTGGGTGGTAGCCTAGCCAGGGCCCAAATTGCACAACTACCCACATTACCAACAATAGTTGTACTTCATGCCAAAATGTTTATGCCTTCATGTTGCATTTTCAGTCCTTTCCTGTCAGAAGCGCTAGGCACAGCTACACAAGTAGGGCACTGATTTTATTGAGAGAAGTGTGGGCTGAAGCGTGCACAGCTATATGGACTTTACGTCATTGATTAATGGATTTAAACCAACTTTTGCTTGTTTAGCTCAAGAATGTTTTTTATTTTTTATTGTTCTTGTTTTTATATGTGCTTTAAAGCATATTCAAATCATTACATTTCAAACAAAACATATCGTTTTTCAAAATTAAATTGTCAACACATCATTTTCAAAGTACATTTACAATCATCCAATGATGAAAATGTTCAATGTAACGGCGCCCACTGCATTTAGGGACGACTGTCCCTTCATCAGGGGCAAACGAACATGGATCTTCTTCTACATCAGGTTAAGTAGCAACAACTGCACTAGACGCCTCGTCAAGAAGTCTGTGAGCTTCTTAGCCAGTGCTCAGTGGAATTCAACTGGGGAACTCGATACGTATCAATGCGTTCTCCTTCCCGGCGTCATGAACTCCCATCTGTATCCGACGTATGGAAGTATGTGGGCTTCTTAGCCAATGCTCAATGAGATTCTACTGAGACACATGATGTCGTTTCCCTCCTTCCCGGCGTTCTAAACTCCGATCCGTATGGTCTACACGCCGAATACGGATCAGGGTTTAGAATCTCGCCTTAGGGACTTGGCCACAGTTACTTATATTCCGCATGCTAGGCAGGCATTTTATAAGCGTGGCACGCAGATCATTCTCAATGTAGAGAATTCTGACTAATTGAATAACCTCCGGAGTTCGCAATCTACCCCAATTTTCCTTCAAACGCTTGTTCTTAGGCATTTTGTGGATCTCTGCAGACTCTGGAAATTTCTCTCATAGAAATGTAAGGAAAATATGTGATTTGTGCCAAGATTTGAGGTTGCAAGAAATTCTTGATAAAGAAATGTAGTTGAATCCATACAAGGCACACAACTCTGGGGTTTTCCAAAAAGTAAGGGTTTGGTAGGTTTTCCTGGGTGGCAGCCAAGCACAGACCTAAAATCCACAAAATCATCAAAAAGTGTCCTTTGCCTGCCGAACATTTGATGTTTCCATTTGCAAATTGGGGCCTTTCATATCACAGGAACCAGGTCATCCACAAAAATTGGGTACTGTTTCTATGGGGAGACGTGTAGGAACATAGACTAGTGGAGAATTTGACATTGCCATTTATACTTAACTCCAAATTTGGCTTCCAAATGTTAGTCAATGTGCAAGAAAAAGCACATTTAGCAAAATACAATTTGAATAACATTATAGCATTGGTAGGCCCAAATTCAGATGTGTAGAAATAACCACTGTTTCTAAACTCAAAATCTTATGCACATTTTAAAAACACATAGGTTTCCTTCATACCCTTTTTTTAATTCATTAGATTTTTCCGTAAAATTGCTGCACAGTCAGTACTCAATAAAAATATATTGTAAGCTGTAGCTCAGTTATTGGCATTGGTTATCTAGTATTTTTAACAACCATCAAACATTGTTTATCTCTGTGGCAAAAAGTGACTATTGGACATAATTGTATATTCAGTTTGTATATCCACTATTGTGGCAAAACATAAAAAATGAAGACACTGCAACTAATTGCTATTTTTCCTAATTCATTTCATCATCTTTTTATTTCAATGATTAGTTTCTTTGAGACTACCATGAGCAATCTACACAAATGAACTCTTACCTAATTTGAAATTTTGTCTGGTTTTCTGAAATGTATAGCTTTCTGGGTTTACACATGAGTTTCACACTTGTTTTCATCATAAAGTACAAGAGGCTTTAAAACACAAAAAAGAGGAAAAATTTGGTACCAGCTGGAAAAACGCCAAAACTGCAGTGAAACAATTGATGATTAATTACAACTCTACTTGTTCTGAAAGATGATTATCTTAGCACAAAAACCTTTTGTTGATGCCATATTTAGAAAATTATGCTTTCTGGAACAACTCTTTTGCCACATATTTTGCACAAAAATCTGAAAATGGTGCTAAATTTTGGCTATGTCCTCAGTTCCATCAAGAGTAATCCCCCAATCCTGGGAGCTTTTAGAATCTCCAAAATGTTGGGAGAAGGACGCAAATTTGGCCTGTATAACTTTAGTAGAAAAAAGTTATGAAAGCTTAAGCAACGATGGGTTTCATTTAAATGGGTGTTGGACACAACAGACGACTAGGACCTACCTCAATACTTAGAAGGTAAAATAGATTATTTACATTTTTAGGAATGCTATGTTACAATAAATACTTTTTAATTTTGATTTTGAAAAGATTGAGGATGTAGAGTTTGGCAGACATGTTTTACTCAATCACAAAAGCACAACAGAACTTGCAATAAGGCAGACAGTATAGCATCACAATTGTGATGGAGTAGCCCATCTACCAAACTCTGAATCAGACTCAGAGACATTACAGATCAATATAAAACAATGTGCAGAAGTGTTTTTTTGTAAATTGTACTGTTTTACCAGATTATAATAAAATATTTACTTATTCTGCACTCTTCAGTGAAACTTACACTTGAAGACCTAAAACATAGTTTTGATTTTGTACATCGAGAACTATTCTGGTATGCTTTGAGGAATGAACAGTTTGATGATACTCTTATGGATTTCCAGTGGAGATAGAACTTCTGCAGTTTTGCTTTCCACACCGCGTTCGGCATATATCAGAGTTTTTCCCAGAATAACTTTCAGCAGGATTGACATGCCAACATTTTGCCAAGGGAAAGAAAATTATGGTGCAGTGTTCACTGTAATTCGTGCAATCCTCTGACCCTGTGTAAGCTCAGGAATCTGAATTTTCCCCTATGTTTAAAATCAAGCTTTTTTTATTTGCAATAATCAGAAGCAGATTCTTAAAATAATTATTTTGGTGCATTGAAGCAGTATTGTAAAGCCATTTACATATGTAAATCACATTGTGAGTACTTTATACATGTAATATACTCTTGCAATTTTGTGTAACATTACAACTTTGGGCTATTCAAAAAATTTGGAGTGCAAAGTTACTTAGAAGTGTAGACTTACATGTCTCCAACCCCTAAAAAGGAGGGGAAGCTAAAATTGAGTGTAAGTTACTACCGGAAAAATGACAGTAGTAAGTACAGCACCACACATGGCCAAACACTGCTGCTGCAACATCCTCCCATAGAAAACAATGGAGGTGGAGACAAATTTAAACCCCATAGGAAATGATATTAAATGAAATTACATGTTTTTATTATTATAAAATATTTTAATAACCTTTTTGTTTTAGAATTTAAAAAGAAATGTAACAATGCATTTCACTAAATATAATAATTACTTTTAATTAATTCAATACATCACTTTTAAAAACTATTAATCCATAATATTCTTTTTACATGAGGTGGGAATGTCTTTTTTATTTAAAACTTCAGAAAAATTATTATGATTTAATATATTTAAATTAATGTAATTTTTAATTCAAAATTAAGTTAATAGTGCTGTTGGATCTAGTTTTATTAGTTCTGAGTAAGAATGTTAAAATAAATACATTTTAAATAAATATATAAAATTAATTAACATTAATATTTTGCATTAACATATTTTCAAAAACTTTTTCCAAGATTAATAAACTTTTCAATTTTTTTTATATACTTTATCAGGCATAAATCTCCACTACATAGGTAGAGATCTTCCTGTACTAAAGTATGTGGAACGTTTCCCCATACTTTATCATATGGAGAGCTCCACATGTCAGTAGAGTATCCCTATGAGAAAATAGATGGAAACATTAAAAATGATATTAATACTTGGAAAAAATGGATAACATATCTTTGTGTTAAAAATGCTACAGCACTAATAACTTAGTTTGATATTAAATGTACATTAATTCAAATATAATAAATTAAAATTTAAAATTTAAATTCCCTCCTAAAGTAAACTTATTCCATTTTATTAATTCATTAATACTTATTTTAAATGGTGTACAGAATTAATGAAAAGACTTTACTACAATGTAATTGCTAGAAAATGTGGCATTTGTTCTATGGCCTGCACAAGTAATGGGTCTATGTTGGTCCTTCACTGGGAACCAAACACCCTGTTGTAGCACTTGTAGCGCATAGTTGGCATGCTTCATCAAAGAGAAACCTCCTCACAATGCGAACCTGGTCGCAATGTGGGCTACAACCTCTTCTCTGAGAGGAGGGAGCTCAGGGATGTTTTCAGTGTTCCTAAAACTGATAGATAAGCAGGGTGTGGTGAGGAAGAAGAAGAAGAAAGATAGATGTGTGTGAGATAAAACTAGCTCTAGGGTAAGCCAAAAAGTTGTATTGGGGTATCAGTAGGTTAGAGCTAAAAACAAAAACTATGATAGGAGGGAACTCAATCTATCATAGATAAGTGGTGGTCAACATGTTTCTGCCTCATACCCTCCATAGAGGTGTGGTGGCATTCATCAGGACCAAAGTGAAATGTTGGTTGGTATACGTGCGTTGCAACAGTTGATCAACCAAAAAGTGATATACTGAACCAGTGACGGGAGTAAATCGTCACTCACACAAGTCTCCATTGATAGTGATTTCACCTGTAAAAGAGAGAAAGTGTCAAGATGCATGCATCAAATAAATCAATAAAGCACTCCAAACTGTAAGAGAGAATATACAAGAAAGAAAATGTTTCCAATAAGTCTGAGTACAAAGTGTAATGGACGGTAAATTAAGGATGCTAGACTGTTGTCCAAAGTCCCATTAAGTTCATCATGTAGAAAGTTAATACATGTGTTTATTGTTTACCCTCAATGTCAGGTATTCAATACCACCTCATCCTCGGCACAAACTTGAGGGTGCTTCTATCTCCCGTAAGTAAAGGAACAAGTGAGCAATAAGTTGTAGATTCAACCTATATGTGAAATGAATAATGAACATAGTGCAAACAGCTGATGCTCAAAAGTTAAAAACATGTATGGAGATCTAAATTGTTGAAGTTCCATATTTGGTCTAATATGTATTAAGCATCATATTTATATAGAATTGCCTCAGAATTGGTCAGGAAAAAATGGGGTGAGGGGTATTGGTTACAACCCTCAGAATAAACGTAATGAGACTCAAAATCAACATCAAGAGGGAAATTCAGGAGGAGAAGTGGTTCCTAAGTGGTTACCCAGTAGTATGAGGTAAGTTGGAATAAACAACATGGAAACTAAAGGTTTCTAACAGCAAGGCTCACCCATCTAGACATGTAAACAAAATCCAGGCTTGTGAACCAAATACACCCAGACCTGAAATGTTTCATAATGTCAACATAGTCAATGACTGAGTAATCAGTCAGTATGAAGCAGTGATAAGAAACGTTCATAAGAAATCGACATCCTGAGGCAAATGAGTAGATAGATGGTCCAGGACAATATGCCCAAAATAATAGGTGAATGACAATCCCTACGTAGTGAGCCGTGGAAAAACGCGGGGTCAAAGGCTGCATATATCGACTGCTACTAACATCGGGAAGAGCAGCCGATATAATGATAACAATAGTGAAAAAGCACATACCTCTGGATGAATGGTGCAACGGGCACTGGTTCGTGCCTAGGGAGGACAAACACCAGGTCAATACTTCGACATTTTAACTACTGGAGTAAAAAGATGTGACCCGCCACACCCATTGAATGAACCAATAATGGCACAGGGATCAAAAGAACTACAACAGTTGGACCTTGTATTGTACATGCTTCCACAGAAACAAAGTGATGATGACAAGCAGAGGGCCTCATGGGCTAAGTAGTGTCAAAAACAGCTGTGATGTGCTTGATCTTAATAAAGACCATAAGCGTAAAATCAAATGGAAGGATCAAATGTGTAACCACTTTGTTTCATGAATATCATTTTGATGAAATATCCTAGATAGAGTAAAAGGCCTGCGGGATATCTAAAATGCCTGTGGAAAAACTAGGGGCCTATTGACCATATCAGCATGGTTGATATGTCTATTGTTTGCTCGACAGTGATGGGTATGATGAAAAATAAAAAATAAAAGAAAACATGACGTAAACACTTATTGAAGACATATGGCCCCTTAGTGACATAATGTATGACTCAACCTTATAGTGTGACTATAATGTAAATCCTCAGACAATCAATATTTTTCTTTAAAATAATTACTTCATGAAATTAATAGAGCTCAAAAACACATGAATATAGAGAAAATAATTTTTTTATATCATAAATATATTTTTTCTTCTATAAAATTGTTATAACACATTAATATTTATATAAATACAGCTCTAAAATACAGCATTGCAATCACCCTCATCTCTCATAACCCACACACACCCATAGGTGGAACTTAAATCAACACTGGATACAATTTAATTAAATTTGATTCCTGATCTCAGAGATAACTGTTCTGATCCATAATACTATATATAAATCACACTTAAATGTGTGAGAAGTGTTTTCCAATATTTTGTTTTTCAGCACTACTTAATTAATATGATGCAATAAACAAGAATGATACACTCAAGCGATCTCATTTATAAAACATGATATACTTCAGCGATCTCTTAGAGGGAATAATACATTCAAACAATTTCATAGAGATACATAATCCATTTCAACAATCTCTACTCACGTTTCAGCCCATAGACCTTCATCAGGAGAGCCATATTTCAAGTATTCAGATTATACCTATAAACGTATAATACAAAATAGACAGGTAATGAGCTCTAGGACAACAATTCAAAAGGTAAATGTGTGCGTAGTTATTAACTGTGACCTGGATCGTTCCCCTTGTTATCACCAGTACATCTTTTTGGACATTATCCCTTATAATCACCACAGTGTGTCACACATACAGGTGCCCGTGATCACAGAAGAAAGCTAGTTATGTGTGAATATTCACTAAAGAGATTAAACAAACTTATCCGAAAAGAAAATACCTAATCCAATTCATGTGTCTTTAGCTACCGATTATTAGTACGGGTAGTAGTGACTCAGCAAAGGGATATCTAGTGTGTCTAAAACAGGGGAAGATATACTCCTAAGTTGAAAAAACCTCACAGTCTATTCCTTTTCTAACAGAGACTTTTTATTTGCACAGGCAAATATGGGAATTTAGAAAACAGGAACGGATATTTTTCCAGTAACATAGAAATAAATCTATGATATATCAAATGTGAATAGTTACATTGTCTCTTTATGGATATCAATATCTCTATGGTCACAATGCTTACCTGACAATATAAAGAATGAAATTCTATTGTTGATCAATGAGATGTTTCAAACACTCGGATAATTGAGGTGTACATAGTTACAATTTGTTTTCCATAGTTTGATGGAGCGTCACTGAGTTCCTATGTGAAGTATTTTATATCATTTTTCACCCTATAATCAGGGTTAGAGTGCTGAAAACAGAGGAAGATGAATAACACATCAATGATGTGAACAACATTTGCCATGCACAAACTTCATTCTATGTAACTGTGTCCAAACCCCACATGGTTGGGTGTACACACCAAGGGGTCGATTCCGATTCGGGCCGGAAAAAGCACCGACCGACTCGGATCCGGAAAAAATACCGACCGACACGTACCAGTGGCGCCCGACACGCCAAGTACGATGCAAGCCGCGATAAATCCGACCGACACGTCAGGAAACCAAGCCGACCGACCGAGCCGCTCGGAAAATAGCAATCCGGCCGGAAAAACACGCGAATCCAACCGACCGACACGCACCCGGAACAAATCCGACCGAATCGTACCCGCCAACTCCAACCCGCAAAGTACGATGCAAGGCGCGAAAACACGACCGAGTCGGACGGAGGACAAGCCGCACGACCGACACGCATACAAAACCGAGCCGAAGCAACACAATACACCGCGACCGACGCGTACGCAGCATACAAAACTGCACAAACACAGCGTGAACGAAACGGAAAACACCGTACGAGACCAATGCAGGGTCCGACTCGGTCACAAGAACGTTTCCAACATACACAAACAGCACAAAGGAAAAATCAACCAAAAAAGGCCAAACAAGCAATTACCAAGCCAATAAACACTGGGGGTGGGGACAGAGAACAAAGACACACCCACAACTCCACCTATATAAAGGACACAAATCACTACCATGAGCCTTTGCAAATGCCATTTCACTGCCAGCACCCAAGAGAAAGCAACCACACACCCACAGCTCATCCCTCACACAAGCCACACACCATCAGCACACCAACAAATACCTACCTCACATACACCCAGCAAAACACACACTCACACACCCTCACCTGCACACCAACACACACATCACTCACCATCACCACCCATCACCATGCCCCCAAGAAGAATCCCAAGTTCCTAGATTGTGAATTGGAAGTCCTGGTAGACGAGATCCTCAGGGTGGAGCCACAGCTGTTTGGCACTCTGGTCCAACAGACCCCCATGTCGCAGAAAACCAAGATGTGGGAGAGGATCATCAACAGGGTGAACGCCCAATCATCATGTCGGCGCACAAAGACGGACATCCAGAACAGGTGGTATGACGTGCGCAGGAGGGTACGGGACCTGCTGAAGATAGACTACAGCAACAGCCAAGAGACCGGCAGTGGCCCTCCTGCCAAGCCAATATACCTCAGGCCCTGGGAGGAGAAGGTGCGGGCCATCCTTCCGCCAGTGAGCGTATATGGACTAGAGAACATCCCAGAGCCTGGTGAGTACACAACAAATGTACACAATAAACTGCCACAAAACACACACATCACTGTCAAGGGGAGAGTCAAACCATGCACACATAGCAATTACACAGCAACTAGAACAGAATCATCCCAAAATGTGTATGTCACTCAGAGAAACACAACACATGCCATCAAAAAGTCACATCCAACTGTGCCAACACATGTACAAACACAACCACAACTACAGCTAGGCAGTGGCACAAATAGAACTAACACACACATCCACACATGTAGCCACCACAACAACACCAACACACAGTGAAGACCACTCAAAGGAAGGAATTCTGTGTATGCTGGCCAAGTCAGTGTAGCCAATAGCATCATGGGAGTCGCAGTCACACATATTGCCCCCCCCACAACTGTCCCATCAACACCACCCTGAACCATGCTCACATCACAGGGAGTGGAGAAGGACTCACAAGATGGCTGACACTGGCTACTGCTGTGGGGAGCACAAGGCCCTGCTGCCAACTGTGCACCAACAAACAGCAGGACACCACTGACTGACATCCTGAGAGACAACTTCCACTCCCTGCAATGCAAGCACGTTCCATGGTGGGCTATCTGGCTGGCTGGGTGGGAAGGGGGACTTGCAGCACTGACTATAGTCACCAGCACCTCCCCTCACACCCCCCAACACAAACTCCACAGTACCCACCTGGTAGAATGCAATGCCCTCCATCCTAACACAAGATCCCACAAAGCACCACCACCCTGGGTTATGTTGTGTGAAGCACAGGGACACTCTTGGGACTCTTAGCCAAACAACTGCCAGGACAACACTCCCAGCCATCCTGTCAGCACAGCCAGCCCACCCCACAGGGAAGCAGAGTCAAAAGGAAGGAAGCATGGGCATGCTGGGAAGGGGGTGGAGGCAATAGCATGATGGGAGTCGTAGTCACAGACATAGCTCACCCCCACAACTGTCCCATCAACACCACCCTGAACCATGCTCACATCACAGGGAGTGGAGAAGGACTCACAAGATGGCTGACACTGGCTACTGCTGTGGGGAGCACAAGGCCCTGCTGCCAACTGTGCACCAACAAACAGCAGGACACCACTGACTGACATCCTGAGAGACAACTTACACTCCCTGCAATGCAAGCACGTTCCATGTTGGGCTATCTGGCTGGCTGGGTGGGAAGGGGGACTTGCAGCACTGACTATAGTCACCAGCACCTCCCCTCACACCCCCCCAACACAAACTCCACAGTACCCACCTGGTAGAATGCAATGCCCTCCATCCTAACACAAGATCCCACAAAGCACCACCACCCTGGGTTATGTTGTGTGAAGCACAGGGACACTCTTGGGACTCTTAGCCAAACAACTGCCAGGACAACACTCCCAGCCATCCTGTCAGCACAGCCAGCCCACCCCACAGGGAAGCAGAGTCAAAAGGAAGGAAGCATGGGCATGCTGGGAAGGGGGTGGAGGCAATAGCATGATGGGAGACGTAGTCACAGACATAGCTCACCCCCACAACTGTCCCATCAACACCACCCTGAACCATGCTCACATCACAGGGAGTGGAGAAGGACTCACAAGATGGCTGACACTGGCTACTGCTGTGGGGAGCACAAGGCCCTGCTGCCAACTGTGCACCAACAAACAGCAGGACACCACTGACTGACATCCTGAGAGACAACTTCCACTCCCTGCAATGCAAGCACGTTCCATGTTGGGCTATCTGGCTGGCTGGGTGGGAAGGGGGACTTGCAGCACTGACTATAGTCACCAGCACCTCCCCTCACACCCCCCAACACAAACTCCACAGTACCCACCTGGTAGAATGCAATGCCCTCCATCCTAACACAAGATCCCACAAAGCACCACCACCCTGGGTTATGTTGTGTGAAGCACAGGGACACTCTTGGGACTCTTAGCCAAACAACTGCCAGGACAACACTCCCAGCCATCCTGTCAGCACAGCCAGCCCACCCCACAGGGAAGCAGAGTCAAAAGGAAGGAAGCATGGGCATGCTGGGAAGGGGGTGGAGGCAATAGCATGATGGGAGACGTAGTCACAAACATAGCTCACCCCCACAACTGTCCCATCAACACCACCCTGAACCATGCTCACATCACAGGGAGTGGAGAAGGACTCACAAGATGGCTGACACTGGCTACTGCTGTGGGGAGCACAAGGCCCTGCTGCCAACTGTGCACCAACAAACAGCAGGACACCACTGACTGACATCCTGAGAGACAACTTACACTCCCTGCAATGCAAGCACGTTCCATGGTGGGATAACTGACTGGGTGGGTGGGTGGGTGGGAAGGAGGTCTGGCTGTCAACCAAACACAATCAATGCAGACCATGTTCACACCCCAGAGAATACATAGAAATGCCCAAATAATGCAGGACAATGTGCCACACCAATATCAACCCCTGACTGTGACGACTTAGGACAATACAATGTACAGGCCCGCACCCCGAGGCACAGTCACAACTGTCAGGTGTGTCAACCACTGATGCCTGCAGAAACATGACATACATTGTTTGTGTCTCCCAAAAACAGGTGATGATAGGGACACAGCAGCAGACGCTGAGGAGTCCCAGTCCCAGGCTCAAGAGGATGCCGAGCTCACTGGCGTCGTACAGCCTCTGTCCTCCTCGGACGATGAAGAACAACCTGGCACATCCGGTGCAAGTCAACATGCTGCACCAGCAGGACCACCAGCTGCAGCACCAGCAGGTCCACCAGCTGCACCCCTGCACCCACCCCTCCAACGACTGTCACCACGAATACCATCCCTGCCGACATGGACAGAATAAGGAACAACACCAGCGCAGTGACCCTGGACCAACCTGGGGCCATGGACACCACCACCACCACCAACCCCCAAGGTGGACCAGGGTTATCTGTGCGTGCAACTGCACACACTGCACATGTCAGCAGGGGTGGTGGGAGGGGTGGGAGACAGAGGTCGCTGCTTGCAGACGTTGCTGGTGTGCATGAAGACCCACAACTGGTACGCATAGCTGATGCGTACCAGTCCAGCACCGGAGAGCTCAGCCAGGTAGTGGGGCTCCTCAGAGACATTAAACAGCAGCAGGCTGCCCATCATGCCCGCTTGGACTCCCACATGTCCCAAGTGGAGTCACACATGTCACGTGTGGACTCCCACATGTCACGTGTGGACTCCCACATGACCCGCGTGGAGTCCAAGTGGGATGTACTACATGAGATGACGGCGGTGCACAGGGACATTTTACAATGCCTCCGCCAGATGAACAGCAACCAGTCCACACCTCCCTGTGTGCCAACAACATCTGGTACCGAACAAACTGCAACTGCCACAGGGAGGGAGGAGGACTCTGGCGGAGAGTCCCCTGCACCGCAGCAGCCTGCACTTGAGGGCCCCCCCAAGAAGAGGGGTCGTCCGAGGAGGGGAAAGTGAGAGGCTGATGGCCAAGCGCAACTCCCAGGAAGCCTGAACCTGTTCTGGATTTTCGCCTTTGTGCACAGACTGTTCACCCTGTTGATGGCAACACTACTCCCACACATTGCATGGGGAGTATAAGTTGGAACAATGTGTCAGACAACAGTGGCCCCGATACTGGGGATCCTGTCTACCTGGACTTTCTATTCATCTAGGAACTTGGGATTGCAAGATTCATGTACAGCACAATCCATCCTATGCACTATTATCACAATAAACACACTAATACACCATACTTGCCTCTGTCGTGATTCCAACGTGGGTGCTGTTATGGGGATGATGAACTGCAAAATTACACAGTGTATGCGAACTGCAACAGCAAGGACAACACAGGCATGTGAGTACAGGCAACGTGACACATATGAGGGAGACACACCACCAGGGCTACACAACACATACACACCTAGGCCATCTGACTCATTGCCTACACTGATGTTGCCAGGGAAGACGGTGCAATGCACAGACACCACACCCATTCCCAGTTGTAGTCAAGTAGCCCACAGGTGCAGTAAGCAAATGGCAGTCAAATGTGTGACCACAGACAACGCACATCACAAAGTGAAGCACAGGTTTATTACACAGTTGCAACATGCTGTAACCACTACAGATGCAAGGTAATCCCACCTGGCAGCGGGCACACAGTCAACAACTGTAGACTGAAGGAAGTCCATGGGTGTGGCGCACATCACCTGTAGGGACACAACAGCTACCAGCCTGGATGTGCAATCACGTCGCCGGTGGACACAGTTCACCAAACGAATCTGAAAGTACCCTGTGAAGGACAGAAATGACACACAGTCAAAAGCAATGCAGTACAGGACAGAACAGCAAAACTCATGCACAATACATGTTACAAGATACCCACCCAGAACCAAGTTAGCATGTCAACACTGTTGGGGAGTACAGCCCACCTGTCACCACACATCGCAACACACATCCTGTCAAGTAGCCCATGGACACACTCCAACAGCACCAGAGCACCACCCACACATCATGCCAACTCACATCATTCACATGACACCTCAGGATACTCACATTCAGCTAAAGAAGTTGGTGATGAGCTGTGTGCGGACATCACCATCACCATCATCATCATCATCGTCACTGGCATCGTGGTCCAGGCCAGGATCCTCCACAGGTGGCGGATGTTGGTCATCGTCATCCTGGATGAGAGGCAACTCCTTCCGCACTGCCAGGTTGTGGAGCATGCAGCAGACGATGATAATCTTGCACACTTTCGCAGGGGCATATGGGAGGGACCCTCCGGTCTTGTCCAGGCAGCGGAAGCGGCTCTTCAGGAGACCAAAGGTCCGCTCAATCACTCTCCTGGTCCGACCATGTGCCTCATTGTAGCGCATCTGGGCAGGTGTCACAGGGTTCCTGAGGGGTGTCAGCAACCACGGCATGTTGGGGTATCCCGAGTCACCTACGGACAGACAAGTGCACATCAGCTGACTTGGAAAAGTGGGCGGAATACTACAGATCAGATCACACACAATGGCACAAAGTCAGTACACACCGACAAGCCAGGCACGCTGGTTCTGCATCTGTGCCATCAACCTGGGGATGCGACTACTCCTCATCACAAAGGCATCGTGTGCTGAACCAGGGAAACGGGCACACACGTGTGTGATGGTCATGTCTGCAAGACACACCACCAGTGCATTGACCGAGTGGTAGTGCTTGCGGTTCCTGTAGGCCTGCTCCTGGGCCTGTGGTGGTACCAAAGCCACATGTGTCCCATCAATGGAGCCAATGACATGCGGCATCCTCCCCAGGGCATAAAAGTCACTCTTCACGTCAGTGAGTCGTCGCAGTCTAGGGAAATAGATGTACCGGTTCAGGAAGAGCAACATTGCCGCCAAAACATCGCGGAGCACACGGCTGAACATGGTCTGTGACATCCCACCAGCAGACGCCACAGTATGTTGGAAGGTACCGGTGGCAAAGAAGTGTAGGGCTGCCATCACCTTCACCTTGGGGGTCAGCGCTGTAGGATACGGCCGGCCAGGCTGCAAATGTGGGGACAACTGCACTGCCAAATCCTCAATCAGCTGCCTGGTGAAGCGGTACCGTCGGATGCTGTCCCGCTCCACCATCGCTGCCAGGTCTGGGAATGGCCGATGGACAGCAGGAGCTCCTGCAGTGCAGAGGAGAAGTAAGCAAGATCGTCAGTCACCCCACATATGCGGCATTGAACACACTCAAGATCCCAACATACATCATCATGAGGCACAACTACATGAAGTGTGCAGTACCGGAACGACATTTATGGTACATACATGGCCAACATCTGTCAACACGGTCCTACAGGTGGCATCAATTTGTCCCAGGTTGGCCCATTGGATATCATGATGCTGTGTCACAGTCACTCCCCAGTGACATGTGAGGACAGATGTGCCCCAGGCACCACAGCTCAACGACAGGCACATTCCCAGGGACCCTGTAATGCCACATGGACACTGGCATCACCTGGAGTATCATGTGTACACCACAACAAAACAAACATGACCCCCACAGGTAGTGGCTACACTTGCCATGGCAGGAGAGCTATGGACGCCTGTGACACACACGCACAACATCAGAGTCCATGCACACACAACGTGGATGTGGAGACTGTCTCCCATTGTGCACATGAAATCAGAGACATTGTAAACACTACATGCACAAAGACTGTGGAGGGCCATCACTATTGTGCCACTGGGACACCCTGGCTCACACATACCGTCCCACATGGGACTCACGGGGTATGTGACATGACATACACAAACACCACTGTGAAATGTGACCATGGCACATGCACAGATATGAACAGTTGCACATCACAGTGGTCACGTACACGTAACACCCATGATCCTGTCCCCATGAACACGTGCACAGCCTGGGGGTGGCTGCCCACAGGTGACACCCACAGGACAACATGTACACCAACATACACACAATAGGAAATGCAGCCTTACATGCCTTATGATAAAGTTTGGACAGGCTGTCGTGATGTAGGTGTGCCCCTCACTCCCTGGGAGCTATCTGTGGCTGGCATATGTCCATCTGAGACAGGCATGCTGACATATGCCAGTCACATGTACAGTGATGCGTTGTACTGCAATGGACCGATCGGTGCCTCCGGCCGGCCCATTGCATTCAATGTGCGGGTA